>KV448671.1:0-17081 GCA_001658105.1 Rhizopogon vinicolor AM-OR11-026
GCACTACCTGCACGATCAGTGTCAACTTCAGTTGGTGATTATATGACATAGCAGATGGCGTGGTGTCTGATGCACGTTAAACGACTATCCAGAGGACCGATAATACATGTGACGATGCTCGATTATCTAGTATTCCAATGAAATGCAAAAAAATCTGTAGTTTAATTCTTCAGACGAAAGCGTCAGCGTCATTGCTTCTTAGAGTCGGGGTACAGGGAAAGAAGAAGGACTGTATACTTAGCGTCTCTCGGCATATCCTCGTAGCCAGATTATACATTGAGATCATAGCTTCATACCTAGAAGATGGATCACAGTCAATTAAATCTCCGCGAGTCAAGACGTACCTTGTCATCTTTGCTGCTTCCAGACCTGTCGACATTCGAAATAATTGAATGCAGGGTTGGCTTTGGAATGAGAATAGATTGAGTAGCTCGGTGAGGGTATGAAGGCCGAACTGGGTATTGTAGTCGTATTGTGAGCTGAAGGGTAGCGCTAGTACACGGCGAACATTTGATGCACTGGGCAAAAACTGCCTTGCGAGATACTCTTGTGGCATTCTGACTCATTTTCAGACAACGTCAACGATGCAACAGCAGTACAGTCTCCTTGGCGATGGTGCTGAGCTTGGTGAGTTGGAAGTAAAAGAGGATGTCTCATGAATGTTAGTGGGATCTGCTGCTGTGAAAAAACGGATTCAAGTGAGTTCTACCTCTTTGCCTATCGAGCCGCAACTTGAACACGACTCGGAAACCACCCCGTCACCAGAAGTTTCTGTGACCCTTGCGCTCGCACCCGACTCGCCACTGACGCCAGGTTCTGGTGTAATTCCAGTGTCCACATTCAGCATTCTCACTTTTGTATTGACTTTGGGCGAGCACGTCGCAGAATATCGATCGCGTTCTCCATCATTCAGTGTCGCACTTCCAGTGTTGTCAACATTACCTCTGCATCCCCCCCTTGCTCGAGATCAACTCAGTGCTAAAAGCACTTTGAATGGGGCTTTAGATTAGTAGACTATGAGTCTGGATAGGACACAAGACCCTTTATACAAGTGTACACGATGTGACGGTACTCGAGTACTTAGCTAAGACAGATGTGGTTCAATGCCAACCAGCAGGATATAGTTGCCAGCTTCGTGGACTACAAGTAGGGTTCGACGTTCGGATTCAACATCACCCTCAAGGGCCGAAGACGTGTGGCATTCCGACTTAGTTTCCCGATGACGCAGTATGGTATTGTTGGTGTCGCAGTCGATGTTGAGAGTACAGAGCAGTGGATGGAAAGTTGACGTGAGCTTTGAGTGAGCAGCACGATAGACAGCTGGAGGGGATAATGTTGAACTCTGCAGGTTGAATTTGCAAAATTATTGAATCATTTGAATGCTTCAGGACATAGTCGAGCTCCTCGGGGTCTTGCATAGCTTGAAGGAGTAAGGTAAGCCGAGTTGCTCGGACGTCGAAGTTACGTAATTTTGGGGAACCGAAAAAGTTCGGACGAGTAACAGCCTGGGGAGCGGTCACTCGATGGTAACTGACTATATGTAGCTTCAAGTTGGAGACTTGGCATTTCTTCCCACGCGGCGAGCCCTGGGTACCGAGGAAACTATAAAGGCACGTTTTTCCTTCGATTTCTTCATCGCAAACGATTTACTCTCGACAGAGCACTCGGCCTTGTGTCAGATTCATGGGGGTGATAGTCGAAGGCTGACTCAGGGCATATTCACCCAATGAGCGAACTTGGGATGTACATCATAATTTTTCTCACTGGGTGAAGATGCATTATCCCGCCGAAAGTTTCGAAGTCGGACTCATTCGGTAAGCTTCAATTGTTTTGTTATTAGACGCCGCTGCAGAATGCTAGATGTACTGTCGAATATCTTTGTTGTTAGTTTCAGACAAAGCGTGGATGGATTGCAACCAGCGAGATTGTGACGGACGCACGATCCAACGCTCATCGCGTACCATCTTTACAGGAACTCATTGAAGTTAGAATCTAGGCGCTCTGCTATTACAAGTACTCGTACTTCGTCGATGCCCGTTGTCAATCTAGGATGACTTTACCAGTTTTCAAACGAGGAAGCACTTGATGCTGCATGCATCTAGGATTATCCGGACTCCCTGTCGAAAATGGGTTATTCTCAGATGACTCGAACCCTACTCAACACCGGGTATCTATATGATGTCTCGCTTCGGCTGAGGTTTGAAACTAACAAGGCTTTCCATTAGTTTCAACCTAACCTGCCGCAACGATGTCGTGGACAACATTGGATATGAGGCCTGAGGACCTTCATAAATACTACAAAGACACGGGCGGTCACCGGGCGTGGGCGTGTAGGGTGACACAGGCAAGTGCATTTGGCTCAGACGGTCACGCCTAATCCAACTATCGCTACCTTATCGATACAGGTCAACATTGTGAGTGAATCCTGGCCACCACGAGTTATTACTCAAAGTATCCTCAGATACAGCGCCATGGTGCAAGATATCCGAACAGTGGCGCATCTAACACAATCCAGAAAGGTCTGAGAAAGTTGCTGAACGCTTCGGAGTATCACGACGTGAAGCTGGAATTTCTTCGCTCATACCAATGGCACCTTGGGGTAGCTGACCTAGTACCGTTTGGTGCCGTCCAGTAGGACTACTATACCATCCCTTTCCAGCTTCGGCGCTCAATCGTACATATCGGGTGCAGAAGTATACCTTCGGTACGGACATCTCGTTGGTGACGACATGCTACCCTTTGTCAGATCGTCTGGAGGAGATCGAGTAGTGAACTCTGCCGTTGATTGGACTGCAGGTATGTAAGCGACTACAAGTATGAGACTCTTCCAGGCGGACAAATACAATTTCAGGCTTTGCAGATGCAAGTGGACAGCTCTATGATCCAATAGTGTCGGTCATAATACCCGAGACAACGACGGTAGGATGGATGCTGATAAGGTTTTGTGGATTGCTCATCTGCGTTCTTTGCTCTAGTCGAACAATACCCTAGAGAACAAGATGTGTCCCAACTCCAAAGCATCACTGGATGAAGCAAACGTCTGGAGGGATGCCTTCTCGGCTCAGATAGTACAACGCCTCAACGGAGCTGCGGTTGGAGCAGAATTGATCAGCGAGGACATACCTGGGCTAATGTCTCTATGCGCATTCGAGACGGTTTATGAGGAGAAAGCCAGTCCATTTTGCGACATTTTCTCTCTAGAGGAATTCCAAGCCTATGAATATTACTGGGACCTCCTAAAGTATCACGAGACAGGGTGCGTAACTCACCAACAAGGTTGTTCTTCATTCTCACGTCCGTGCCCTGGACAAGGTATGGGAATCCTCTTGGTCGCGTGCAAGGTGTAGGTTACGTGAACGAATTGCTGGCACGTCTCACAGGAAGCCCGGTTGAAGATCGCACGCAAACCAACTCTATTTTTGATTCGTCGCCGGTCACGTTCCCGCTTGATAGAACCGTCTACGCTGACTTCTCTCATGACACCCTGATGGTCGCCATCTGCGGTGCACTTGGATTGCTCCCACAGATATCCCACACTAACCCCACGAAGGCTGACCCCCAGCGGACATGGGTTGTTTCTCGTCTTGTGCCTTTTTCTGGACGGATGGTCACTGAGAAGTTGAGGTGTTTTGAGGCGGAGACACCTGGAGATTTTGTTAGGATCCTTATTAACGATGCCGTTCAACCGCTAACTTTCTGTGGTCTAGGTGATGGGTTGTGTGAGCTGGAAGCGTTCGTGGAGAGTCAGACGTATGCTAGAAGCAATGGCGATGGTAATGTTTCCAATAATAGATAATGACCCCTTTATGGTGGGTTAATATGAGTTACTTCCGCTGATGTAACTGGGCCTCGTTATTGGATTGAGAGCGAGAGTTAGATTACGCGCAGCTGCACCACATCTCACTCGTAACTGGCCGTGTGTTCATGAAAACAGATCAGTGGTAGACTATTGATATCAGAGTTTGGCATCACGTTTTTGGTTTACCACATCGGGTATCTGGTCAACGTGCTCGGACAGACTGCTCGTATCTGGCTTACTCTGCTCCCCATGCTGCTCCTCTTTCCCGACCTGCCCCTTACACAGGTTCAGGTCGCCTACAACATCTGAATCCACATCCTTCTCCGCTTCCATACAGTGTTCCTGCACCTCTTTTTGCGTGGTGCTTTTGCACTCTTGCACGTCTTTGACATCGATACGTTGTTGAATTCTTTCATCCGTTCTACTTGGAAACGTACCTGTTTCGCCGTATTCCATTAGCCGCCTCCGATCCTGGGCCTCCACCGTATGAGGCCCGTAGTCCGGTTCTTCTAGCGGATGTAGTAGAAAGGCAGCTACCTGATCCGCATCGATGCCCTCGCGCGCGCACGCCAACCGCAGAGGATTCATAGGCTTAAGTAGCGCACGAGAGAGCTGTTGTGCTAACGTAGGCGAATTTGGCGGATGGAGCTCAAAGTCTGGCGCACGTCCGTATCCCAAGATGGCGATGTGAATTAGTATGCCCCTACGGTCAGTGTAAGGCAGCTTTTTTGGGCGTGATCGTAATACGCGCACGCAGTAAGCCCAAAGACAGGTTTCACGCCGTCTGATTCTCGTCCGGTGAGGAAGCGATGCAAGCGGAAGGTACCCCCTTCGCTCCATGACCAGTCTGTCGTCGTGTGGTATGGCTTGGAAGGATCAGCTGAAGTACGATCTTGGGGGAACGGGAAGGATGATGCGAGGAAGGAAGCGAGAGGTTGCGAAAATATCGAAGCCACCTCCGACTCGTTAATGTCAGGCTACAAACTAAGAAGAGTGACAACTTTTGACAATACTCCTCGAACGCACCTGCATGGTTTTATCAAGAATAAGGACAACGACACTAAAGAATGACGTCAATCTGCGAAAAACCTGTTGCGGCGCAACAACACTCACGGAGTGACAACCATTTGCTCACCAGCAAGGAAAGGTTCCACGACGCACAACAACGGTACTCGTTCGCGGTCTTGAGCAAGCCCAATCTACAGCAGATGTCAGTAGGAGCCCCCTTCGGACAACACCGATCTGTACCTCCTCAAAGGCCTCGCGCCTCTGGAAACAGAACACATCAGACGGGACTCCAATATAAATTATATGCGGGTACCGCAGTGTCCTCAGCAGTAAGATCTTGTGGCTCCACTTTCCCTCCTGGCAGTGCGGTATCACCCGCATACTGCCTCAAGCTCTCCGATCGCCTTTTGGGATCATTTAGTGGTTCATCACGTACACGAGTGACAGCAGCTCACCGATTTAACAATACGTACAAATCCCCTGCACGACCAATAAACAGCGGAACCAGGACCGCTGCGCTCTGGCTCTTCGGGAACCTGGCGCGCGTACGCGGAGTACGGTATCTCAAGAGATTCCCGATACATCTACCGACAACATAAACAGCTCCAGTATTCCTCCGAAGTAGCCATTGGTATTAAACGCACTGCTTAGACTCCTCTTTCAAAGTGGGCAGTGCAGCTTCCCAAAGTTTGACGGTTGACTTGGGAAAGTCGAGGAAATATGACTGGCGGGCTGCAGACATCTGGGGTACTGGCACGAGGAAAGACGCCCTGCAGGTGTTCTGTTCTGTGGAGTTCGAAAGTGTACCTTATGAGCTGTCGCAACCTAGTTGTGCGTTGACACTCATATGCATGAGACGGTCACCGTCTAGCAGTAAGTAGTGGTTACATAAGGGACTGGTGTAACACGTGCACATGGCTGTGCTTGCCGGCTAACCATACAAGCCCAAACCGTTAAAAGATTTTATACGAAACTCTTCAGACGGCTGGCAACATCTTGCTCCAATGCGAAGATGCGGATGTCGTCCTTGATATGCAAATGGCGAACGATCACTCGGTGTTGAAGCAGCACCCTTGAATCGACTCCGGGATATTGTTCGGACAGCGTCTCAGAAAAGCGAGTTCAGCAATTGAGTGAGTCGTTTCCTGGCGATATCCGAGTCAATGTCCCTTGACAGTCACGGTTACATACTGGGAATGCAAAAAAGAAGCTGAACCTGCGCACTCCCCAGCCGACCGGGCGGAAGGTAGTGTTGACTTTCCCATACCAACTGCCAGAAATTGGGGCAATTGTGCAATTTTGTGTTGACAAATTCTATTCAATTGTCCAAAGCTTGAAGTTCTGTGCCCAGCCCGTGATCGGAGTCCTTGGCACCGGTATGGAATTAAATCCCACACCCCATTCTGATATGTGCAACTCAGAGTCCGGAATGAAAGTAGAAGAATGAGGCTCCGACCAACCTCAGCGAACCTCTTTATACACCGATCAAGCGCTGTTACTGCCTACGTGGGCTTATCAAAATGTCCGAACTCCGCTTGACTTCATTATGCCCTGTGCTAGATATAAACATTGAACTTTGCGCACTCTCTGATGCAAGCTAGTCCCCGCAGCACGACATCTAACGATGTTCGACGCTGGATTTGTGTTTTACTTAGCCACATCAGCCTTCGTGCTCGCTGGTTTGAGCTGGTGTCGCACATACCGGGACAACCCTTTGCATCTCTCCCTGCCACCTGGTCCCCCCTCCTTCCCAATCGTGGGAAGTATTTTCAGTCTTGATGATCGTCTTCGGTCTTGGGTGAGCTTCAATAACTGGAGGTCTAAATATGGTCAGCACAACATCCCTGTAATCTGTTCATAATAACTTATGGTGTTCTCAGGCGACATTGTCTATGCTCGTATGCTGAACAAGCGTATCGTGGTGGTTAACTCTGAGGAAATCGCTAGAGACCTCTTTGAAGGGCGTTCTACCATATATTCGGATAAACCGCAATGGACTATTTACGAAGCGTTGGTAACACTCTTCGACTACTAAACGTTGATATTGATGATATTTTTTGTCAGCTTCGCTTCGGACTTTAACATATCGGTATTGCCGTATGGAGACAGGTGGTGCATTATTTTATTTTATGAATGGGTGTCTGATGTTCTATGAGTGGCGCCTTCAACGACGAATTTTTCATCAGCCATTTCGTCAAGCTGCTATATCCAATTACCACCCTGTGCAACTCCGCGGCCCCCGCAAAATGTTATTCGACCCTACCAATTATACAGACCATTTTTAGATGTTGGTTGCAACAGTTCATACTGGTCCCCTTCTGAAGCTGATCTTCGTTAGATTTACTTTTGCATCCGTACTGTCTATAATATATGATCATGAACCGAAAGATAAGGATGATCCTATTGCCCGCGTTATGCAAAGATACTTGGATGGTGTAGTCGGTGATATGACGCCAGGGCCTACTGTGATCAATTGAAGCACTCCCTTTCCGTATGTTCTCATGTGCACTGATTGCTTATGGTTTCATCTCAATGTCCCTTCTAGTCTTATGGCTACCTTCCTGGTTTCCTGGTGCCGCAATTAAGCGAGCGTCAGTCAAGTGTATCCAGCAGGCCGCGATGTGAGGGAGATCCCCTTTCAATTGTTCAAGGAGAAGATGGTGAATCATATCACCCGATCGATGGAGGCATCACTAATTGATAACCACAAACAGTCTGACGGACACGTGCCACAGTGCATGGTGACTGATACGATGAACAAGCTGAACGGCTATGACGACGGCGCCATGGAAACAGCAATAAAGGAAGCTGCTTCTATTGCATACGCAGGTACACAGGCTGAAGAACCTCCTCCGCTGAATGCTAATCTGTCTTCTTGTGTCTTTAGCGGCAGCCGAAACGGTAAGTATCGACAGGTTTCGCCCTGGTTCAACTTATGACATTTGTCCGTGTTGATCATTTTATCCTCGGCTCAGAGTACTTCCACGTTACTCGTCTTCCTTCTTGCTATGGTACTCCACCCGGAGGTACAAGCCAAAGCGCAAGCAGAGATTGATCGAGTTGTTGGCAAAGATAGACTTCTTAATTTCAATGATAGACCAGCGTTGCCTTATGTGGATGCACTTTTGCGTGAAACATTCAGGTGGCAACCTGTGTTTCCGATTGGTCCGTAGAACATACCACGACTCTTTGACTGTATCTGATGGTATTATCAGGCCTCCCACACTCAACAACGACCAGTGACATCTACAAAGGCTATTTCATCCCTAAAGGTATGTATGACATCGGTCTCCCGAAGGTCGCTGATGACCCAGATTGTTAGATGTTGTTGTGATTATAAACACTTGGCAAGTCCACACTACGATTACAGTGAATTTCTCAACTGATGTAACTTCTAGAGCGATGACGCGCAATGAAAAGAAATTCCCTAGTCCTGATGAATTCAAGCCAGAAAGATTTCTCCATGAAAATGGATCCCTTACAGATGATAAGATGCGTTTTGGCTTTGGGTGGGGTCGCCGGATGTGGTAAGCCAAATTTTGCAGTATGCCCCTTTCCTGTTTGTTAAATGCCACTCGTCAGTGCGGGACAACATCTCGCGGACGCATCAATGTGGATTTCGATTACGAGTTTCCTTGCCGCTTTCTCGGTCCACAAGGCTCTCGACGAACATGGAAAAGAGATTCCAGTCGTTCCGAAGTTCACCACTGGTATCGCAATGTTCGCAGAACTCCTTCCCTTCCTCACGAGTGGTCTGCTGATATCTTGTTATTTCAGTCATCCTGAGACATTTCCCTGCAGAATTGTCCCACGATTCAACAATGGATCTGCGGAGACCCTGGCGCAGTTGACTGGCCTAGGTTCGTCTGTTAGCATTCACATGTGAGTTCTGAGACTAACGCAGGAACAATGGCAGAGAAATTGTGATTATTGTATCAATATGCAGTATAAAGTCAACGGGCATGCGGGAATGACTTTCTGCATGGAAAATTTCCGCACGGCAGTCGTTTTTTCATGCAAGTATTTTAATCGCCGAGGCTCTGACTGTGGAGCGGTCATCCTGAGAAACTTGACCAGTCAAACTCAGCCGAATTTGTAACTAAATGAAAGGAATTACAACACCAAATACCTACCCTTTGGTACGGGCACTCCTGCAACGAGGTCTTTGTTGCACTTCGCAAAGTTTGTATCACAAGTACATAAAAAAACCAATACTCTGCGAATGACCGCCTTTTGAAATTGTGATCATTTAGTGGTTCATCACGAACACGAGTGACAGCAACTCATCGACTTAACAATACGTACAGATTCCCGATACATCTACCGACAGCATGAATAGCTTGAGTATTCTTCCGAAGTAGTCATTGATTTTAAACGCACTGCATAGACTCCTCTTTCAGAGTGGAAAGCTGCGCTTCCCAAAGTTCGACGGTTAATCTGGGAAAGTCGAGGAAATATGACTGGTGGGCTGCAGACATCTGGGGTACTGGCATGAGGAAAGACGCCCTGCAGGTGTTCTGTTCTGTGGAGTTCGGAAGCGTACTTTATGAGTTGTCGCGACCTAGTTGTGCGTTGACACTCATGTGTATGAGACGGTCACCGGTCTGGCAGTAAGTAGTGGTTAAGGGATTGATGTAACACGTGCATATGGCTGTGCTTGCCAGCGAACCATACATGTAGCCCAAACCAGTTAAAAGATTTTATACAAAACTCTTCAGATGGCTACCAACATCTTGTTCCAATGCGAAGATGCGGATGTCGTCCTTGATATGCAAACGACGAACGATCACTCAGTGTTGAAGCAGCACCCTGACTCAACTCCGGGATATTGTTCGGACAGCCTGTTAGAAAAGCGAGTTCAGTAATATGGCTCTCTGAGTGAGTCCCTTCCTAGCGATATCCGAGTCAACGTCTCTTTGCTGACAGTCACGGTTACATACTGGGAATGCAAAAAAAAAAGGGAGGCTGAACCTGCGCACTCCCCAGCCGACCGGGTGGAAGGTGGTGTTAGCTTTCCCATACCAACTGCCAGAACTTTGGACAATTATGCAATTTTGTGTTGCTAAATTCTGCCCAATTGTCCAAAGCCTGAAGTTCTGTGCCCAGCCTGTGATTTGACTCATCTGAGTGGCCTCCTACCGAGCCGAGCCCGTCCTTTGTCAATTGCTACGTAACAAACAACAATCAAAAGTTCTCAGCTGATTTTGATTAGTAGTCTTAACGTCCCCATGCCCACTGCCAGAACTTTGGATGCTGATTGAGTAGGATTTGCCATAATACGGCCTGGAAATCTCCCTTCGATCGTCCAAAGTTGAAAAATAAACCTGCCGTCACGTTAAAGCATCAGTCTTTGCTTCCACTAACTCGAAAATAGCAGATTTCTTGGGGTTCAGTCGATCCGTAATACCTGCTTGAGTTCGACATTTGCTATCTTTAGTACTGAATGTAGCAGCCCGTTCCCTTCCTGTAGCCACATCCGATGGCTGCCCAACCCTTATACCGGTCTTGGATGGGACCACAACGCGGCTCATCCATGTAATATATCGGCAAATGAAGGCGGAAAGTTGGGATTTGGTCTGCCGTTGTTTGTCCCCTCGGTTTTGTGTTCGGTTTCATTGACCAACGGTGGAAACCTCCCCAGACCCATCACAATTATCCATGCACCTGCACATAAGCTTTGTGGTTCCAGAGCTTTTGATGCTGTAAACACGAACCATACTCTCACTGTTCTATCTCAGAGATTCGATCGGCGCAATACAAGCGTCACGCCTGAACTTACTCGGGCCAATTCTTTGTGCTTCGTCTTGATAGCTTCTGGTAACACATCAAATCTTATTTGAACTTGGAGCACGGATGAACTGACGATCAGATATAACAGACGTGCTTTCGAGAAGAGCTGGTCATTTTCAAGATCCTATCAACGCTAGGCATACACCACAGGAGGAGACCTCAGTGCCGTTCCTCCGCACGCACAGAAATAACACCCTTAACCTGGCTCGTTAGTTTCGCCACCGGAGACACGAGTCGTAACTTCTAGATCATCACATCCCGCAGCAGTAGCAGCAACCATGATTGATTCTGACATCCTGGACGCGTCTAACCAGAGTAGGGAAGCTTCAGCCACCTGCGGAAGAGCCAGTTGCGGTGGAGAAAGCAGTTCTGCTCTCACCGCCTGGTGTAATGCCTGAGGACACGTCCACTGGGACGATGGGTAAGAAGAGTACACCCGGGAAGAGGTGATGTCTTGAGCGCCTCAGAAGCCGACGCGCAACATTCGTTAACTCATGTTCTTTAAGGGGCATCGCTCATCGCCCTCCACGTCCATCTGCAAACTAGATGAGAAAGCTGGACGTGGACGTGGAGACTGTCCTGCAGCGAGATGGAAAGGGCAGTTAGACAACCAGACTATTGAAGTGTCAGCTCGTCCAGAATTCAACTAGGTTCCGCTCGGAAACACTTACCTAACCTCCTTGCTATCACCACTTGCAGACTCCAGTGATTCTCGACACCCAAGACACAGTGATAAGCGTTCAGGTTCCTGTGCAGCGTGAGTTGGAAGACACTGGCGCTGCCTTGCCGCGAGATGATGGTGCTATATGCAAGGAAGAAGACCCAGATGCGGTACCAGCGTTCACCATACTTGGGAACGACCTACAAAGACAATGCGCGTCAGTAACGGGACGAGGGGAGGGAAGGGCACGCACCTTCTCTCGGTACTCAACCCAGTTCAAGTACCACCTCCATATTGTGGCGCTGTAGTGGACGCCCAGGACATCAATGTTCTTAACCTCGAAACCAGCAGCTTCAACTTGTCCAACAACCCACCCAAGCGAGCAGGAGGCGTCAGCACCGGAGAAAACATACTTGTTCATGAAGAGACCCCTGGGCGAGAGTTAGCAGAGAATCAAATAAGGGAGACGCATGATACACACTAGATGAGATCTTCATGTTGCCAGGAGGGGCAGATACCAGCGACTTGGACGACAAAGATACCATCGTCGTCGAGTAGGTCGTACATCTAGCACATGAGTGAGCCATATCACTTAATTCCAACGTGGTATTTGTTATACGTTAGGCAAGCACTGGCCACAAGATTGGAAGTGGTGTTATAGAAACGGTGGCAAGGAGGTATGCTAGATGACGGGCAATTTGGGTGATGGTGCGGAGGTGGGGGTTGGGTATGAGCCTTGAGGAGGAACCAGGAATGGCGCTTAACGGGGTTTTTGGGACGAGAGGCGAAGGTGTGTGACATGGTGTAACACCACCATCCGTCGTCATGGGTTGGGATGTAATGCCTGACTCAAAGAAGCTTGTGGTGAATTCATGGTCAGGGGACAGCCTTGAGGTTTGGGATATTCAAGCACAGAAATTGGATCGAAGGATGAAAGGTGAAGTGTCTGGACCACCATCACATGCGCCGGTTTTCTGGACAAAGAAAGGAACAATTCTGGTCGCATTCAGCTTCAATGGCTCAGCTGACACGATCTATGAGTTCGACGCCTCGGCACTCGAGACTGTAGGAGCTCCCTTCAAAGGCCACACTGATACCATTGAAGGTCTAGCACTTTCATCTGATGATGCTCTCGTCGCCAGCACTTCAAGCGATTCCACCATCAAGCTCTGGGCCTTCGATTCCCGCCAGCTGCTTGCTTCATTCCGCGGTTTCCGTCCCAACGTTGTTGTCTTCTCACCAGACACACAACAACTAGCTTACACGACATTCAGTGACTCCCAAGAGATCTTTGTATGCAATACTCCACCCAACATTCTGGCCAGCATCGGGCTTGCGACAAAAGGACACCCAACAGTGCGCCACTACCTACTTTTACCCATCTTCGGCATAACAGCTTTTTCTAGGAGACTGCTGCAACCCTCGAGGATTTACTGGGTGTATGCGTCATGTGCATTTTCACATCTATGCTGGTTGACTTTCGACATTGCAGTCGGACGCTCCAAGTCATCCCCGTCGTCGCTATAATTCAGCAACACCACACTTCACATCTTATGCTTCTAATCTGCCAATACCTCTACCTGCAAGAGACCCGCAGCAACATGTTTTCCTTCACCACTTCCGCAAATTCCTTCGCTCATCATCTCCAACGGAGGCAGTTCCTCCTGTTCTAAATGAGCAGCTTCGTGATCCCCTAGATGTATGTGTCTTATCTTCTTCCTTTAGCAGTTGAATCGACGATTGCCCTGCAGATCCCTGCTACATTACGTTTACATCCCATCCACCCTCCTTCGGAGGCCACAACCCAAAGACGCTCATGTGTGGGTCTTCGCGAGAACGTGAGTATCAACTGATGAAATCACACATTCAACTCACATCTTGTCACTCTCAGCGTATACCAGCACCCCGCGCTGTATCATCTGTCCCGTTCAAAACCCGCCTCTCAAACTGGTGGCTCGTTCATGCTGGTCATGCGGCACCGCCTATCTTCGATGTTCCTCTTGCACAAGGAAAAAAGGTGTGCTTCGCTAATTTGGCTTGCTGTCATAAAGGTCTCATGCTTCTATTTGCAGCGCAATGCCACAGCGGATGCTCCCAAACAACAGGACGAAGACGTGGTACCGGATGAATACTTTGATGATGAACCTCCTCCACAGAACCCCAATTCACAACAGTCAACCGCTGCAGCGCCGACCAACGCTGAAGACCATGACAGTGGCCAGTTTTGTTTCTGCTTCTAGTCATGTTGCAGACATCCTCGATTATTATTCTCGCTATCATCGTGCTATCGACGAGACTTGAAGCATAGAGTTGTTGATATCTGTTACATGCATCCCTTTGAATTTGTGCTCCAACGGTGCTCATGCTAACTAGGAAACATCATATACGCATGTGGGCATTCTATCATGAAACGAGGTACGAGTGTAGGGCTGGAATAAGGACTTTTCCATCTGTCGGTAACGGTACTTGCACCACCCCCAATACTGACAAGCAGTCAGTGAAGAAAACTGGCTTCAGCAGCACTTAGATCTGTAACATCTGTGTCTAGTGCTGCACTGGAATCTTCCATCGCTGAGCTACCGCTGTTGACACCAGTGGTGTCTTCGCTGCCCAGTTGGGCAACCAGTGCTGCATCGGCCAGTGGCATTAGTGGTGCCGCTGACTGGGATAAATTGAGCGTGGGCTGATCCTTCTTGAAGATGTAGGAATCCAGTGTGGTTTGCCCTTTCCATGCCACTTTGTGACTTCGACGAGTCCGCTCTGACTTGCTCATGGTATCGGGGCCTCTCTTATATGTTGACCGTGCTAACTCAACGGTAAGTCTTACAGTCGCTTATTTTACTCAAATGTGCTCACACTTGCGCTCCGTTGCACGTTTCTTCATTTTCTTTCGCAGCCGCTCAGGAATCCAATCAGGATCCTCCTCGTCATGGTTGCAAGACATTGCAACCAGTTTTCGGCCAAATTTCTCATCATGTAGGACCTCCCACTCAAGCTCGTCATCAGTATCTGACTCGTTTTCATGCTGACCTTCATATTCTAGCCTGAAGTCAAATTTTAGACCGTCAAATACCACCATGCCATTGTTGGCTCCATCCGACTCCAAGTCGCTTTGGTTGTCTACACCTTGGGCACAGGGCTTATGATATTCATCTTCGGAGGTCGTCAACAACACTTCGGAGACAAGAGGGGTGGTGCAGTATGGTCCTCGAAGGTCACTGATGTGTCTAGGTTTCTTTCTGGGGCGTCCGCGAGGCATAATTGGTGACGATCGCTGTTCAAGCGGACAAAAAGGCGCTTTTTTTTAGCGTCATAACTAACGTACATTATTTTTCATTCTTCATTTTTCATGGAATCATACTCAAGTCAGCGAACGGAATCGGATCTGTATTTCTATGTAGCTATTTTTGGGGAGGACCCGGCCAAAATTTTGGAGCTCGGAGGATCATAATTACTTTTACAGGGAATGATTCGACTCGTGCCAATATGAAGTATAGAGTCTAAAGAGTGCATTTATATCTTTTTTAGTTTGTGTGAGAAGCCAGCAAAAATCGATGTCCAAACGTGATGACTTTGCTTGTCCCCAACTGTAGATGAACGAGGCAGTGCAGAACTGCCATGCAACAAAGGGCGTGTTAGGAGATATAGAAGGGCGACAACGGCGCCTAGACTCACCCAGGTCCATTTCTCACTCTTCTTCCTCGCTAGCCAACTGGTAACATCAAATTATTGCTTGAACTTACAGCACGATTGAATTGACGATCATTATCAGCTTCAGTGGGTGAACGAATCGGTCACCTCCAACATCCCTATCAACGTCAGGCATACAAAACGTGGGAGTCCTTGCAGCCACCGCTTCCCTCGCAGCTTGGCTAGCTAGTTTCATTTGCGAAGACGTAATCCCATGGCTTCCACATCGAGACAATCTGCTCCAGCAGCAAAGGATATGAAACTGACACCGGTGATCACCTTGGAGGGTCATAAGGACAATCATGTTCGATCGATTTCCTACTTTCCGGACGGCAATCAGATGATCAGTGCATCTGGGAATAACGCTGTTCGGCGATGGGACCTGCAGGCGGGTAAGGAGATTGAGAAGCGGAAAGTTTGCAAGTATGAAATGGGAGCGGTAGCGGTATCAGGGGATAGTCGATGGGTTGTCACTGCTGGTGGAGATCGCCTTCATGGAGAGCTCAAAGCCTGGGAGGTTGAGACGGGGATCATCAAAACATTTCATGGCCACTCAGAAAATATCATTTGCATCGATATCTCTGCGGACTGCACGCTGCTTGCGAGTGGATCACTGGATCAGACAGCTCGGATATGGAGTTTGGACACAGGCAAGCCGGTAGCTGGTCCATTCAAGGCTACTGGGATGGGAGCAATTCGATTCTCGCCTGACTCAAAGAAGCTTGCAGTGAATTCATGGCAGGCGGACTGCCTTGAGGTTTTGGATATTCAAACACAGAAATTGGATCGAAGAGTGAAAGGAAAAAAGGAAGGGAATTTCCCATGGTCAACACACGCGCCGGTGTTCTGGACAAACAAAGGAACCAGAATTCTGGCCGTATTCGACTTCGATGATTCATTTGCCACGACATTCTATGAGTTCGACTCGTCGACACTCGAGACTGTTGGAACTCCCTTTAGAGGTCACACCTCGGTCATCAAATGTCTAGCACTTTCATCTGATGGTACTCTCATCGCCAGCGCTGCAGGTGACGGCGTCAGGCTCTGGGCCTTCGAATCCCGCCAGCTGCTTGCCTTATTCCAGGTTACTACTGCCAACGATGTTGTTGTCTTCTCACCAGACACACAACACCTAGCTTATGCGAATTACACCAACGTTTACATATGCAACATTCCACCCAACATTCTGGCTACCATCGGGCTTGCGACAAAAGGACACCCCAAAGTGCGCATTTACCCGCCTCTACCCATCTTTCGTCCAATAACTTTCTCTAGAAGACCGCTGTATCATATTTCCCCGCTCCTATCACATTCAAGACCCGCCTCGCAAACTGGTGGTCCGCTCATGCTGGTCATGCGGCACCGCCTATCGTCAATGTTCTTATTGCACCAGGCAAACAGGTGTGCTTCGCTAATTTGGCTCGCTGTCATGAAGGTCTCATGCTTCCATTTGCAGCGCAACGCTGCAGCTGGTGCTCCTAAACAACAGGACGAAGAGTTAGTGCGCGATGAATACTGTGATGATGATCTTCCTTTAAAGAACCCGAATTCACAACAGTCAACCGCTGCAGCGCTAGCCAACGCTGGAGACCATGGCAGTGACCAGTTTTGCTTCTGCTTTTAGTCATTTTGTGGACATTCTCGATTACTATTCTCGCTCTCATTGTGCCATCGACTGGATTTGAAGCATAGCTGTGTTGATATCTGTTACATGCATCCCTATGAATTTGTGTTCCAATAGCACTCATGCTAACTATGAAACATCATATACGCATGCAGCCCACGTATTGACTGGTCCAATTTCAATTGGCGTCCTCGGACAGCTGATAAACCTTTGCTCTGATCAGTATAATTGTCGCGAATGTGACAGAAGGCCCTGAAGCTATGTTGACCGTGGAAATAAATCGCTCTCAAGATAAGTTTACCGTCCTCTGGTGAGTATTCTTTTGCAAGTATATTTTAGACACCCTGAATCCAGTGCCTTAAAGGGCTTTCTCATCCTCGATCTAATACAACGTCTTGCGTGTATCATAGCACGAGGCTTGCGAAAATGAAGCTTAATGATCGTTATACATTGACCGCCGTCTGAATCGTTCTCAACAAGATCAGTTGTGGTACAAACTGGGATCATTC
>KV448672.1:0-17058 GCA_001658105.1 Rhizopogon vinicolor AM-OR11-026
CGCGGTGCGTATTTTATACTAACGCTGGTATAGGCACGGAAAATTTCCGTGCTGTGTAAGAATGGAATAATATCGTACATATAACATACCGGAACCGATAGACTTCAAACTAAAGCTGACGGTGGCGTCTAGGGGTGACGCTCGAACCTAAATGATCAGGTAACGTCCGAATTCAACACACACACCCGTAATCGTTATCCGTGTCGCGTTTCGTTTCACACTAGTATATAGTCAGTATCACAGTAAGTAATACATGAGTGGAATGATACCTCAGTCTCGTGAGTCGAAAGCCTGACTGAGGTTGTATGGACCGGTACGAAAAAGTAATGTACGGTGAACGGATTATGTAAGCTTGTGTGACGGTTATGGACAGTAGTATTACAGTCCTTATCGCCACCGTGACTTACTTTCAAACTTTGAGTGGCACTCTCTGTTGGAATTTCGCGGCTGCGCAAACAACGAACGACGAAATGTTATAGGCAGGGAACCCTTTTGCAAACGCGCAAAGGTTCTCGACTCGTAGGTTCAACTATATATGTGTAAATAATTCTTATCTTATCGTAGAATGTAAAATAATCTATCACATGCGAAATGCGAAGGACTTCAGCAACGCCCGAATTATTCCGATACTCTCGCACGGAACATCGAGTGAGAGAATGTTTGCATTGAATGCAATGATTTGATAGTTTTTTGTGCGGAGCCCTAAGGCACCCGGCCCCGGTAGTGGTCCTGACCTGTGCGAGAAAGAGTCGAGGTGAGCTGCGAGGGCGGGTGGGCAATCTCGCAGCCACCGACTCAGCAAGTAGGTACCCGCAATCCGGGCCCAATAAAGAAGAAATTTAACTAGTGCTAGTAAGGTGTAATGTAGGCTGCGAGGAACTGAGAGACAATGAAGGGTAGGGAGTGGTGGGTGGGGAAAACAAAAGGCAGAAGGCAGCAGGCGGGCTGGAGCCTGCTGAAGTGAGGCGCGAGCACGGTATGGTACGGAGACAAGAGAGGTCACATGCCGCACTACCGTTGACGCAAAGTCCTTATTCTAGCCCTACACTCGTACCTCGTTTCGTGATAGAATGCCAACACTTCAACCCTTGACTGGCCAGCTTCAAGGTGAGTCATCACAATTAGGCTCGACTTCTGCAGACCCTGTCGGCTGCTACCATTGTTGCCATCTCACCGGCATATTGTAGGACACAAACACCTTCCTTAGGGTTAGACATCTGAAGAAATCAAATTATGCTTCATATTGAGAAAATGCTCAGCTCATATGCTACTCTTGGTGCTACTCGATTTGCGGATGAAGTCCACGTACTTTCTAAACAATTCATGGGTAATTTGTGCTCGAGAAAAGCTTCCAGACAACAGCTTCGTATGATGTGTGCTGAGTACGCGATGTGTGCGTTCAACTGCTGCACTCCCTAGCCATTGCTCGAAGAATGATAGAAGATGTTTCACCTTCATGACCATTGGGCTGTTCCGGACAGAGTCGAGCCATTCCTCGTTGGAAACAAGTGTTATCGAATTCTCTGAAGCTGCAAGCATCCATTGCAGAAAATCCGAGCTGGCGAGTTCTTCGGGATTGTCAATGTGGCGCACCAAAAGATGGGTCGTATCAGCGTCGGCATCGTTTAGCATGATGTCCACCAAGATGGCTGCTGCAACGTCAATAGGCGTCCACGACATACTCTGCCATGAGGATTAGATAATTGATAACATATGTAAGCTGTTTATATGACGAACCGGAATATGGGAAGGTATAAGCTTCAAGGAGAAGCACGCTTGAATAAAGATAGGAATGTACTCCGTCATATTCCATGCACCCAACATGGTGCTGCCAGCCAATTGTCCGGTGCGTACAATCGTTACTGGTATATTTGCACCTCGGGACGCATCAATTAGAACCCTTTCTCCAACATACTTCGATTGTGCATAACCCTGATCAAGTGGCAAACTTGAACACTCTAGAGGAGCTTCAGGGATCCCATACCCTGGCCCCGAGTAGTTCGCAACGGCAGAGACACTGGAGATGAAAAACATACGCGGTACGCTCGTGCGAACACTCGAAGCAGATAGATTGAGCATTTTGTGCAGGGCACGAACATGGGGGTCGAGAAAGTGTTCCAGCTCGTGGTTGAAATTCACGTCCCATGCGCAATGGACTATGTGAGTAACATCTGTTTGAATCTGGTTGACGTCGGAAGCAATTAGACCTCATCAATTCCTATAGTTAAAGGAAACCGACCTTCTGAATGATTCCTATATCTAAGCCTAGGTTGATTGCTCTGAGTTCCATAGTCCAGAACTCGACTCTCATGTCTCTTTTGCCTGCTATAGCCTCTTGTGGCATCCGTTGAGTATAAGCACCTAGCGAGCGACTATTTGTGCGGTCTAAACAGTAAACAGCACGGACTTCCTCCCTATTCAGGAGCTCTGACAATATGTGGCTACCGAACCCTCCTCTTGACCCTGTGAGGAGGACGGTCGGGCGAACGTCGTCGACATTGCTGGACAAGTCTTCCAAATACGAGGAACGACTTGCTGCAGTAGGACATGGGAAAGACCACTTCTTGATAATATCATCTAGCTGCTCTGCGCTACGTGTACTGTGTGAATCTCTTCGAGTGATTACTTGATGCAGAGTGACAATGGATGAACACTTGTAGACGATATTATGAGGTATCTTTGTGTTCCTAACGAGTTTCCAGAGTGGCGTAAGGTAGGCATTAAAATTCGTTGCTGACAAGGAGTCCATACCTGAAAAGAGATCAGTCAGCTGCTAAAGCACACGCGAGGCTACCAACCGCAAGCGAAAAGGTCATCGTGGACAGCAACCTCCACCCCAAGCACATGGGCTGCAATTTCTTTGATGTACATCAAGACACCCTGGTCATCATCTTTTGAGGGTAGATCTATGAATGGATCACCAGACTCGAGAGCCGCATACGCTTCCTGAATCTCTTTGGAGTAAAGAGCGAGCGTTTCAGGGCGTCTGATAGTCCCTTTGTCCGTCAGGACGAAAGGTTTTCTCGGATTCGCGAGGACAGTGAGAACTCTGACGACGCGTGAGTGGGTTGGAATAATGGAATTCACATGCTGGATGGTTGACCATAAGGATGCTGCAAAATCACTGTCATTCAATGCGGTAGCTTGAGGAAGGACAAGCAGCCCATTCTGAAAGTGACCTTCGCCAAATACAATCACACGTTCCACGAAGGGGTTCTCGAGTACGAGGGACTCTGCAGGCTCAACATTAATTCCGGACAGTCGGAGAAGGTATTAAACGTTCTACCTAGCTGAGCATTGTCGGTCTTCTCTCCATTGCTGAGAACAGTCTTCGGAAAAAGATATTGGCAGACTGCGGTTTCTCACAAAGAAGCCTGCACTAACCACGTTGCTCAAACGCCCAGCATGTTTCCAAAGTCCTGTGCAGTCATATTAATGGGGTAATTTCCGTAGGAAGAACGAGGAAGAACCTTGTCTTGTTGGATGCTCCCGCCATAGGTCTCCAGGGCTGAATCCAACGGGACAATAATAATTGACGAGATTGGAAGACACGAAACGACCTGGCTGGATGACCTCGTCACGTTTGATAGCTTTCCTTTTTTTTTCAAATTACCTTAACAACTAGGCGCCATAAACCATTCGTGCTGGGTTCGTTCACCAGTTCTATTTCAGAAGGGTCGATGAATCGAACATAAGGCCAGTCGAGGGGATCATCAGAGCTGACATCCGCAATAGTGAGTTGTCCTGTCTCAGTGCTGTGTTTTATAAGTCAAAAATCAGGGTGAGAAGTGCTCATCAGACTGACCTTCCGAAGGCCGAGACGATCCTCACACCATGACTGGCTAATCGATTACCAACATGCTCTTGCAGGGGTGCACCAGCGAACAAAACAATATATGCAGAAACTAGTGCTTGAATCGCTTTCCCTCCCATTAAGGAGATCTGTTCGAGTAGTGCTGGAGGAGTGACGCAGATTGCACCACCGAAGCGATTGAGAACTTTGCACAACAATTCTCCTGTACAAGGTTGCGTGGATTCAACTATGATTGGAATACAACCAGCACCAATAGGGAATTTGGTTAAGCAACTAAGCCCAACGGTCTGTTACAGATGCGCGTGAGTAAACCGATTGGAAGCCAATAAATAAGTTTACATGGAATATGGGCATAGGTGTACACACTGCACGGCCGGGAAACATTGTCAATCGTCTGGTTTGATCGCACCACTGTCGGTGAGTAACCGGAATCAATTTAGGGTGACCTGTAATACCTTGAAGGTTGAATTAACTTGCGCAGAAGATGATAACACAGACCTGTTGACCCTGACGTATGCAGGTTATACGCTATCGCATCTAGCTCAGAGTCTCCCCCTTGGATGATAGGTAGCTGCGCCAAAGTCGTCCAACTTGAATCGACGACACCTTGTAGAGGAATGATTTGCACATTCAGAACTTGACGTTGTACGACATCAACCAGGTTAGGAAGAGTGGACTCGGAATCAACGAAAAGGCATCGAGAACTAGAAGCACGAATAAGGTGTATGACACATTCAGTACTGTTTTTATCAGATATTAATGTCGGCTTGGAAGCATCAGACCTTATTTGTACGTAGAGATGAAAGTTTGAACACACACAGTCCATCTGTTTATCAGAGCAGCAAGGAACCCCACAAAGAGATCATAGCCACTGCGCGCGAAGAAGCTGACATTGACTGCTTGCTCTCCACGTTGCCTTTGGGAAAGCCCGGATTGCAAAAACCGCTGTGCAGTTGCACGAGCGTCCTTGATTATATCTGCCCTTGTTCGATGAGAAACGATGAGTGTCGAATCAGCATCAACCTTGACATTCCAACAAAAGATAGAAGCTGGTCGATCACTGCAGAATTCAATTAACCTGTCCGGCAAGGTAGATGTCGCAGAATTCATTGTCTGAGAGGGAAAGAGCAGGTGCCTTGGCCGGAACACTTCCCCGAACGTCTGGTCGAGACTATCGATAGACTCCAATGTAGTACGTTCTTGGAAAGGACTACTCTTGCCAACAGGAGCTGCTGGGGCACAAAGGCGCTGGATACCTAATATGATTAGGCTGATACGTACTGTTAGATTCATGATCATGTGCGAGTCTGGTGACTTGGCAGAGACACATCAATCCGCCTGAGGGACTCCGTGTGGGAATATCCGCGGCGATGTTCGGAGCGTTATGTAATCCACCCCACAGGTTTGTGAAACCGAAGATAGATTTTTTCGGGTGCCTAATGCCCATTGGATGTCTATGCACAGCTATGCACAGTCTTCTGATGGGCAGGCATCGATCTGAAGAAATCTGAGTCCTTCTTTGGATGTGGCAGGACAAACGCCGCCGAGACTTGACACAAGGTTGACGCTACGTGTTTCAGGTCCGACTTGAACGTGTATGGAGATCATGATGACTATACGGTATATGTATGCAATCCACCTTCCGTGGGGTGACTTGGACACCAGAGATTACTCTTCGCTCTAGCAACTCGACTCACTCGAGGAGACCTGTAAACTGTGATGGTCACAAAGACGCAATTGACCAAGGCAGAATTTACCTCCCTGAATTTGGCTGCAGCATCATTCGCACTTGTCGTGTATGATCATATTATCACGTTCGCGGACGAGGTACAGTACTGTCACCACCACAACTAATGGTGATCTACGTAATCTGCACTGATACTGTCATTCTAGGTAACGTTCTTCTGGTCTGGTTCATGG
This sequence comes from Rhizopogon vinicolor AM-OR11-026, assembly GCA_001658105.1. Taxonomy (NCBI): domain Eukaryota; kingdom Fungi; phylum Basidiomycota; class Agaricomycetes; order Boletales; family Rhizopogonaceae; genus Rhizopogon; species Rhizopogon vinicolor. The sequence goes on from KV448672.1 coordinate 5,735, forward strand.
TCAACTTCGAGGATATTATACCTTAGCGTAACGCCTTCTATTGATTGTAGCCTTGTTACCAATGCTTAATTATGTGTTCGACAGATCCGATACTTGGCTCTGATACAAGTATTGTGAGTTTTCATTTCATCCCCTCAAACAGCAGCAGTAAACAACATTTATTAGCTTTGTGTATTATGGTCCGTTCGAGATGAATGTTATGGCACTGGCAACTAATAGCAAAATAGCGAATATCAATATTGCCGAGTCCGGTTCTCCCGTGAGTACTTGTTCGACTGCATGTATCATGGTGAGGGGCTTACGTGCATTTGAAAGCTGTGAGCTACTTTACAGAACATAGTATTGACAGGGCACTGACAGCTCACATAGCTTGAGCCGAGTTTTTATTTTGTCTTACATCCTTGCGTTCATGGTCATGTTGCTGTGTCAATGTCCGTTTCGTGCATCCGCTGATCTACGCTGAATTGCTGATTACTATACAGGTGTCGTAACGTTGCGAGTATGGTATCTATTCCATCGGAATCCCTTCATTAAATGGCTGGCGGTCATTGTTTTCATCGCTTCCATGGCAGGAACCGTAATAATCGGCAGCATCCGTTTTGGCTACGTCAAGGTTGCCTACGAAATAAACACCAATGACCCATCACAGAGTCCTCCAGCAGTGTTCATGATCTACCTGCCATCCTTGATCGTCCATACGATCATGTTCTCACTAACCATGTATCGCTTTCGCGTTAGTTCATTGCAGGGACACCAGATTATCCACCGATTTTTAAAAGAGTAGGGCTCCATCGACCAGAATCTCTACTAAGCTGATAGTTGATTAGAGGGATATTCATGTATGCATTTGCGGCCGGTGCATATCTCGAGTCTTCTCTCTCGTAGACACTACTAAAGCGGATGACAGGAACCTTAGTGTACGAAATTATCAGTCTTTCTTTGACTCAACCACAGGACATAACTGTAAGCGTAACAGTCATAGCTGCATAGCACATTAAAACTTATGAAATCAATGCCAGATCTACTATTCAGCCCTGGGGGGAGGGTGAGGTTGTGCCATTGACAGCCTTCAGTGCGCTCATGGGCAGCATATATTTCACAGAATAGCAGTAGGAACTACAGTGGTCTCTGTCTGCCGTGCGATGCTAAGCATCCGCTCTTTGGCTGCAACTTACCATGTGGATCCATCATGGTTGCTCAGCCATGCAGAAATCAGTCGTGTCCAATGGAGAAGAGGAGTCACTGAAGGAGAAATCTACGTTGAGGTGAATGAGTTGGATGTGGTTCTCCCCACCACATCACTGACAGAAGAAGGCGGTGTGCAAAAATGCACCTAACTTGTGTATTTCGAAGTGCTATCTCCTCAGTTAACACATATTTTTATTGGGCGGGACAGGGTGCTACAGAGTTAAATACAATGTGCCTTAAATGTGTACGAACTGATGGTGTGTAGTGGACAACTAAAGTTAGAAGAACAGGAGCGAACGTACTACGTTTACTTGTGATTCCATGGCTAACGCGGGCGATGATTCGGAAATGCAGTGAAGGTGATTGATGATTATTTGGGTCATTAATCAATGATGCTCAGGCTGAGAACTTGGGGGTCATTTGTGCGGAACACACGCTAAGCTGATTGAGCATCACATGGATATCGAAAAGTTGATGGCCGCGCTTGTTTCAAGTTAACGCTCATATCAGGAGGTCTGAAGATAAGCCGGGAAAACGGACTCACATGAGCTGACACAAAGGGGGCCGAACCAATTCGGAAGCCTTGCTATCAGTTATTAGGTCAGTAGAAAAAACTCAATTCTACTACAGAGCGTCTGAGCGGTAGCCATTTCATTCCACCATAGCCTTATGTGACTTCTCCGACAGCATGCACGCGGAAGAGATACAGCCTGAGTGCAAGTACCTACAGAAGGAACGACTGAGACTCTTCCTTCTAGTCTCAGGCTTACGGCAAAACATGGTGCCAGTGAGGCCACGTGAAACAAGGGTAACGTTAGCACAATATAGAATTTCAAGTAGCTACATGATGCAAGGTTTCGTGACTTTTGTGTCGTCATGGATTCCTCTCTGTTCAAGCATCAGAGAGAGGACTCATTTTACGTTAACAATTTCAAGCTTTTTCAAGCCTACGCGAGCACTCTTTGAATGGTGGAGAGGCTCGCTTACGAACTTAACCGATGGAGTCCGTAACTAATCCCTGGACTATCCCAAACCGAGTGCTCAATGAGCGGCTAAAGTTGTAGATGAAGTTGTGGATGCATCCCGGGCCGATTGGAAGCTTTTACTCCTCAGATCTCTGTTCTGAGGATCTGCTATAGCCGCTATACTAATCCATCAAATGATACAACCTCTTCTTGAAGCCCTGCGCGTAAGATCACTATTTCATCAACCGACAAGTTTACCCCTGATGGCAAGTCACATAAGTTATAAAAGCCTATACTTAACAGAACACGAATTATTACCTCTAGCGGCTAGCCGCAATGAAAACCAGCGCGTTGGCAAAAACTGATGCACTATTCGGCTTTCTCTTAACATTGTTTTGGTTTGTTAAGTCTGACATAAAAACCACGTTGATTCCAATTGTAAGTGATCTTGCCTGTGGTGTTTAAAGTGACTGATCCACCCCACCGCTTTCAGACGATATTATCTCTTACTTCAGCTCCCCTTTGCACCACGGGTCGCATTTTCCCTGTGGTTTGGTGGATATTCCTGCACCTTCTCCAGTTCGACACATCAAATCAAATCCTGGATGTCGAAGAAGACATAAAAAATAAGCCCTTCCGCCCTTTACCAGCCGGTAGAATCTCGCCGAGAGATGCAACCATTCTTCGATGGAGCCTAGTCCCTATTTGCTGGATCTCATCCGTCTTGCATGGTGGCACCGTGCTATTTTCTAGCATGCTTCTTGTGTTATTTACAATCATATACAATGAACTGCAAGGGTCCCGTCACTGGATCTCAAAAAATCTCGTGACTGCCATGGGATTCACTACGTTTGAGGTCGGCGGGACGTTGATTGCCGGTGCGTATTTGTCTTCTCAAAGTCAACGGCAGTTTGTTGATGTACGGTGAAGGTTGTAATGCATCACATATGGACACAGTGGGGCGTTTGTCTGTTGCGATAAGCACAGCAGTATTTGCCACAACTATACACGCACAAGATTTCAAAGATGAGACGGGAGACAGACTGATTGGCAGAATGACCTTACCAGTCGTGTCACCACAAGTAGGCCGTGCTTCAATTTTGCCGCTCCTTGTGATGTGGTCTATCGCTCTCAGTTTCGTGTGGCGGTTAACTTGGGCTGGCACCATTATTTTCGTCTGCTTTGCTCTGTTCGTTGGTCTGCGATTCTTGTTGCTGAGGAGCATGAAAGCTGATCAAACATCGTTCCTTCTGTATAATGTCAGTCGTATCCTAATAGCATCCATACATTATCTGTGCGCTAAAACATTCTTCAGATGTGGTTGTCAGTAGTCCATTTGCTTCCAGGCTATTGGAGATATATCGGAGGCTCCAATATCGATATGATATCCCCTTCAGTGGTATATGTAGACAAATGATCATCATTTCGACTCCAATAGAAGGAAGACAGCCTTGAGAGTGCCATATCAGATTGCTGGCGTCTGTCCTTACCCATTTAACCTTGTTTGCATCTACAACGTGATGAGCGCTCAGAGGTTGTTTCAGGGGGTTGGTCATGTGAATCAGATGAACTACGAGTCCGACTGTAACCCCAAAGCAGAACGGCAGCCCCCCTATGTAACTATAGTATCCGACTTTATCTATTCGTATAATTAGGGTCCTGACGGCGAAGTGGCGGCCATAAATTCCGGCACAAGCGCCTGCCGGTCTGGTAAGTATTTCAGACGAGTACACTCCGGAACCAGTAGCAAGGTTTAGTAGGACGTCTTCCAGATCTGTAAATTGCAAAGCCATCATATGTTTACGAAGGTCGGGTAAACAAGGTTCCTGCCGACGACTCACGAGGTTGGGCCTTACCCTGTGGTTCATACATGTTCATACATAATACCCTATTAGTATGTAATATCATGACCGCCGACCTGGGATTCCCAACTCCGATCTCATATAATATTAATGCTTCCTTGATTACAAAGTCGATCTCCCGCTAACATGTATTCCTTGTTGATGGGTTTTGCGTGCTTGGCCAGTGCATCAAGCGTGTACTATTTGATTCGCAAAAGATTCGCGCAATGCGAGCCTAAGGGCACGCACCAGCCACCGTTACCTCCTGGCCCAAAAGGAAAGCCGCTTATAGGAAACCTTTTTGACATTCCATTAGTTGACACAGCAAAGGTATTCGCAGAATGGAGAAGCTTGTACGGTAAGAAGTCCAACCATTCATTTAGCTTTCTCCAATTGTTCATCCTTATTATACTAGGCGATATTATCTACCTCGAGGCATTGCACCAGCGAATCTTGGTGTTGGGCTCTTTTGAAGCTGCAAATGAACTTCTAGCCAAGAAGTCCACGATATATTCTGATCGTCCAGGACTTGTAATGCTGGGAGAGCTCATGGGCCTTGATCAGGTAGATATCGGGATGCTCCTGCCCGTTTCTTGACTGACAGTAGTGACATACCTAGAGCTTTCCTTTACTTGGATATTGCGCTGGTTGGAAACATCAGAGGAAGCTCGCTCATTTGGCTTTGAATTCTGACGCGATCAAGGGATATGCTGCCTTGCAAGAAGAGGCTGTCGGGTTGTTCCTAGACAGCCTTGTTGATAACCCAAATGACTTTGCATCACAACTTCGACTGTAAGTGGTGCATGTTATCACAGGGCTTTTGCACTTACGAAGGGTCATTCTAGGGCTTCAGGCCGCATTGTATTGTCTATGACATATGGCGTCCCGATAAAAAGCCCAGAGTCGATAAATGTTGCGTGTTTCACTTCGTTGTAGTTTCCTTTCTTACATCTATGTAGTTTATTGCTGAATTGGAGATTATGATGGAGATCATAGGGAGAGGAATGATGCCAGGAGCATACCTCGTCGATATGTTGCCATGGCGTCCGTAAACGACAATTTCCGCCCTCAGAAGAAGTGCTGACCCGCATGGTTCCAGTCAAGCGCATCCCTTCCTGGGTTCCTTTCAATAACATCAATTACATTGCTACAGAAGGCCGCACCCGCCTTTTACGTGTTGTGGGACTCCCTTTTGAATATGTTAGGCAACGAGTCTCGACGGGTTCGGCAAACACGTCTTTTACCGCTACTTGCCTTGAGCTAGAAGGCGCTACGGAGATAGAACATCACATACGGTGGTCTGCTGGTTCGATGTACGGGGGTAGGTTGAAATATACTCTGCTCTGATTTGACATTGATCCCCATTAGCTGGTAGTGAAACGGTAAGGTTTTCAATGCATTGGTCAGACAGTTGTGTGGACTACCCCGAGATACAGACCATGGGCACTATTTTATCGTTCATTCTCGCGATGGCCTTGTATCCTGATGTCCAGAAGAAGATAAGGATGGAGCTCGATCGCATTATTGGTCACAGTGAACTCCCGACATCGGATGATCGCTCTCGTTTACCTTATGTGAATGCTGCCATTAAAGAAACATTGCGATGGAATCCCGTGGTTCCTCTCTGTCTCCCTCATTATACAAGCGACGAAGACATACACCAGGGTGAGAGCCAATCCTTTGAATCGGTGGTATCTGTCGATTGAACCTTTCCAAGGATTCCGCGTGCCTAAGGGTACTATCGTTTTGCCGAATATCTGGTCCGTTCACCCAATCATGTATTTTCTGCAATGAATTATTTTCTTCTAGGGCTATGTCTAGGGACAACATTAGCGGAATTGCTCCTGACAAATTTGCGCCAGAGCGTTTTCTTGACACTTGCGTCGAAAACACGGCATTAGACCCATATTCATACGCTTTTGGATTTGGCAAGAGGTGTGCGGTCGCGTGTAACGATATGTAATCTTCTGACGCCAACCAAACTTCAGGATATGTCCCGGCAGGTTTTTTGCAGATAATAGTATATTTTTATTCGTGACTGGCCTCATCGCCTCCTTTGTCATATCTCCAGCTGGACCGGATGAAAGGCACACCCTTTTGGAGACGCCTTTCAGACATGGTTTAATGAGGTCAGTGTCGGGTCAGGAGTTGTCTGGACCCATACTCATGACGCTTAAGGTTCCCCGAATCGTTTCAAGTTTGCATACTTCCCCGGTCCAAGCAGGTTGCAACAGAACTCAAAGAAAGAGCTAAAGACAAAAGCGGATGACTGCAAGCTATAGTAGGATGCAGATATATGTACATATTTATATAACCTCCCACCCCACCAAGAACACTGATTCATACGAGTGATACCATACAAGCATGACCGCACAACTGATACTAACTGAGTTAATATTCCTCGTGGCGGGCCTTGATGATGTCCGCCGCTAAGATCACGAAGTCTTGATGAGAACGGATAGCTACAGGGAGGATTGGGTCATACCTTGCTCTGCTAGTGCATACACCACAGCTGGAAGGATGGCGCAAGTATCAGGAGGTGTAGTTAAGCAAAGAGCAGGGAATTCACATTGAGTGTGGCTACCAACGTGCAGCGGAACGACCGACAAGTCAGCGACTCTGATATTGTTGGTGCCCCATACCTATAGGTTCAAATTAAAACACTGCATATGATTGCGCTTTAGTACTACCTTGAGTTGTGGATCGACCACGCCATTCAAATGCTTCGGAAGCATGGAGCATGAGCTGGCGGTATCTGGCATATAATGTTTTAGCCCCATGCGTATATGAAGGGAAAGAAGAACTTACGGAAGGTCGTGTTGACATTGTTGCGTATCCATTCTAAATCTAAGTGAGCAACTTCACTTGATGAATCAAACTAAGACAGAACCTGCGATGTCGTTATCATCTTTACAGTCCGGTCCAGGATGAATTTCTGTAATCCAGTATGAGTCTGTTTCAGGAGATACGACAACAACGCCTACCTCTCAGTCGGTCCTCTCCATCTCCTTTCAATGGAGGGGTCTGAGCCAACCTCCTACAAAACTTGACTAATTCAACCATCATGTCTAGATCTTGAGATCGACAGCGTGAATCGGATTAGAACTCAGAATATGAGCGAAACTTACCGAATGAATTCTCGAAAACATGTGGGTCAATCGCAAGTGCATCTTTGGATTTAACGTGCTATAGAAAGCATTGGCGAAGAACATACGATTAGAAACCTCTTCTTACAATGGTTCCACGGGAAAGCGGGCAGTTAGTGGCGAAACAGAGCGAAATATGCTTCTTCGAGGCGTCCCACCCTTGCACGGGTGCTGTGAAGCAAACATTAAAACCCGCCCAAGTCTGCGCGAACGTCGGTACATACGCTTTGCCGCCCCTGGAGCCAAGATGATTTCGAGACTAGGGACCCTTTCCAGAAGGTGCTCTGCCTGTATCTTGTACTGCGCGGCAAGTCCTATATCCTTATGCTCACTTTGCAGGGCTTCGATAACTTCTGCATTGAGTTTGGGAGAAATATCAGCCAAAGAAACAAATGCGATATCAACGGTGTTCAGGTTTAAAGCGCCTTTTCCAGATGCACTTATCATGTTTTGGTCAGTCGCCACTTCAATTTAACTGTTGATCGGACTTACTGCAGCTCTTTTTGCAATCCAGGATTTGCGGCAAGTGCGTCGAATGTATGGACTTCCTGCTCGCCCACGAAATGGTCGGTCAATTCTGTAGTCCAAAGAAATCCAGTGATCATAAACAAGGTCAGTACTCTACTACTCACCGAAGGTCACTCCAGTGTATAGATGTTCCTGGACATTCATTCCAACACCAGGGAGGTCAAGTTTGACCTCGATCCCCGCACGTTCAAGGACAGCTGGATCACCAATGCCAGACAATTCAAGTATCTATGCAGAAACTCGTTCATTGTAGAGGCAGCTGAAAAAAGAGGTTTCACACCTGTGGAGAGATGATTGTACTGGCAGAATTTTCAGATGAAGCGATGAGATCAATTCTGATATTAAACAACTTACCCGGCAGTTAGGCACACTTCCTCAGCAGCAATTGCCGTGTAGTCATTGCCACTTGTGACAAATTTGACACCAGTAGCAGTGAGCAATCCGTTTACACTTGTTGTAATAATCTCTATTACACGGGCATCGACGAGAACCTTCAGGTTGGTACGTCCGGCGATTGGCTGATAATACATCTGACCGATTGTGATGGATCAGTGACGACTGAGAAGATAATCTTAGGGTACTTGCATTGGTGGCGTAGGCTCGATGGTGTGTTGATGGGTCCAAAGTAGACAGAGAAGGAGATGTTCCGTGGGGCTGAGCGAAAATCAGTGAAGAAAACCTCGAGTCAATAAAACTGGTTTACATTTCCCGAGGACTAGAAGCGAAGCTCTTTTGAACAAATGCAATATTGATATGACTTAGCACTTACTGAGTCTTGGATATTTGGGATATTGTGGGCCTCCATTGCCTGGCGGGCAGTTTCGGATTGAATGTGTTTTTCTTAAGTTCCTAACGCACCTTCCTGAAATCTTCCTCGAGATTTGAGATAACTGGCGGAAAGGATGTGACAACGGCACCTGAAACGAGGTGAGCAGGACATCACCAACAGGGGCATGACGGACCATGCTTCCCGTGAAGTTTTGCGTCATATGTCAAAACATCCGTGTCATGGTTGGGCTCCACAAACCTGGGCGGGAGTTAGTCAGGTACCCCGAGTCCAGCAGAGTCTGTAACCTCTCGGATTTCTGGGAATATGTCTGAAATTTTTCCCAAGTCCAGCCATCGTTGCCGAGTGCACTCCAAGCTATAGAAGTATCAAACAATGCCGTCAACGGAAGGGAAAGAAAGTTAACCTTCAATGTGCTGACGTGCTGGCTTATTCCATAGCAAATTATTAATCGCTGAACTGCCTCCAAGTCCCTTTCCCCTATGAGCAATAACCACGAGGCGTCAATCATGAGGAAAGACCCATCGGAGATATAAGGATTGACCTAGGCCATGTAAATATTCTGTCATTAACGTGATGTTGTGTTTCCTGTGCGTTGTGTATTAGCTGTGATTCCGCCATTGAGGCATAAATAATTTACAGTTTTAAAACCCCAGTCGTATTCACTCTTGCCCAAATACAACCAACGTTGTTGAGGTACAACTAGACTCCACGTGAGCTACAATTCGCCAGAATTCTGAGAGACTGACGGAGGGTTTCATCTTCGAGATGAGCACCGCCTGCCTCCAACACAAGCACCGAAGTCGATAGGTTTTCCGACAAACGGTTCGCTAAAACAAGGCCGGCGGTCTAGAGACCATCAGTTAACTCATTCAAGTAACGACAATGTTGCCGCTTACTCCACCACCTGCAAACATGGTCAGTTGCGCCCTAGGATAGTGACTTCAGTGTTGAGCGCACCAATGATGATATAGTCGAAGACTTGTCCACTAACTTCATCGACGGATGCCAACATTATTGAGCAGCGAAGTCAGATACTGCTCACCTGAGGGACCCACGCCATTATTATAGTGGGCGCGCCTAACTCCTGAGAGCTGAACGGGATACCAGGATTAGCGTGAACCCGCGTCAGGATGTGGATTATTCGAAGAACCGTTGATCTCCGTGGAGTGAGACCTGATTGGGTGGTCACGTTGATTACATCCGACTCGGAATCCCGGATGATGACCGAGACTGGTGACGTGTCAATGAATTCTGTATATAACCTTTATCATGGTGATGATCCAGTCTAGCCTATAATATTTTATTGATTGATACTTCTAAAATGGAAGCACACGGAAACAAGAGAAACGCCCACAAACTCACAAGATTAGATTTGTATTCAGGATCATCAGTTCAAGTTGATCATCATGAGAAGTTCCGTACATGCGTGCAAACTTCTACCGGCCGGCGATTCTGATAATAAAACTGGTAGATTTTATGATCAAAGATCGAACATCATGATGTTCACATTAAGCCAGTTCTGTGCGTGTTCTTTCACTCTGGTTCTGGCAAGCTGGGCCTTTGCGAGATCACGACGATTGCCTCTTCCTCCAGGTGGGTACCCTTTTGAAGTTGCTGGTTGAACATTGATATTCAGGTTATGCAGGACCGCAGAGTTCGGTTTGGTTCGGAAATGAGAAGGAGCTGCCTTGGAATCAGCCATGGAAGGAGTATGCTTCCTGGTCAAAAACATTTGGCATGAGCATGATTTCTTTCTCCCTGTCGTGTACGATCTCATCATTCCTCAGGTCCCTTAGTTTACCTTTATGCCTTTGGTCGAGACATTTTGATTGTCAACGAAGCTAGCGTAACTACGGACCTATTGGAGAATAAAGCTGTGCTTTATGCCCGCCGTCCAACATGGTCAATGGTCGCCCTCACGGGGCGGCAAGAAAATATCGCCTTTATGGATTATAATAACAGGCAGAGAAAGGCTCGGGCTCTTCTTCAAGGCGCTCTAAATCCAAAGGCGCAAAAACAATGGGGACCGCTCCTTGAAGAAGAGACCACAAACTTAATATTGCAGATTGTACAGTCCCCAGAATCATTCAAGCAGCACATCCGAAGGTGCGAATCCCATTGAACATCGTAGTCATGTATTAGCGTCTTCTTAATCAACGACAAGGTATCTCGGCACTTTTATCACGCGATTCACATATGGAACAACGAAAGTAGAAGATTCCGTACTCACATTGGGAGACGAAATCTCTATGCACACCCAACAAGCTTTGCGACCTGGTCGCTGGGTTGCTGATACTGTGCCTCTAGGTAATAGCTTGTTTCTCTCAATTAATCACAGTCTTACTGGACGTTACAGTATTATATTTACCCGATTGGTTCCCTGGCATGAGTTTCAAACGATGGGCGAGACATGCTAAGACAAAGTTTCGCGAGTATACAGGGCGACCTTTCCAACGAGCACGTGATTCCGTCGTACGTTTATCCTAAACAATTATATCCGGATATCTTAACAAATACAACACACAGCTTGATGGTGCCGAAACACAGGGCATGGTGCCCGATACGCTCAGAGACATCATCGCAGGGACTTCAAAATATAAGGAGGAAGAGCTCGTATCTGCAGCATCAAGTATCTACACAGGTATGTAATCTTGTCAAAAGTATGAGAATAATCACTCATACTACATCTAGCGGCTGTAGAGACAGTATGTTATTTTGTTCCCACCTAACGCTAACATTTTTAAACTTTGTGCAGACATATGCAGTGCTTATGAACTTCTTGTTGTTGATAATGGCGCACAAGGATGTTCAAACAAAGGCTTACCAAGAAATTACAAGTGTCACTGAGTCTACCAGGCAACCCAGG
>KV448673.1:0-17030 GCA_001658105.1 Rhizopogon vinicolor AM-OR11-026
GAAGCGATTCAGACATGTGAAGTGCTAGATTTGCTTAGTGACCAAGGCCGGTATCATATGTACGAGTGAGGAGGTCGGGTTTTTCACGACGGTAATCGCCTAGTCAGAGACGCATCCTCTCCGCTCCCTGTCTGATGACAGTTTGCGCCGTGTTATTCGACCGGTGGCTCGTGGCGATCAACAGCGATAACAAGTCTCCCCGTGTGCACGACAACAAAATGAGCATTTGGGCGCCGTGCACTGTTGGAGATTGAGGCTGTTACGGTGAAACAATAATTCGTGTAAAACAAAGTTCTCCTACACAGCAACGAGCACTCGTACTGGCCTTTTGGGCTGCCGTTAAGAAGACCTACCGATATCGGTTTTCGGTCACCTGCCACATGCAATCTACGCTGAGGCATGTTACGATAATGATATCCTCGCATATATCATCCGAAAATAAGGATAGCATTGCAACGATAGCTGTGTGTAAATCATCGTCGTGAAACGCAGTACAAGGTCCGTATTACATATGCCCCTACAACATGATAAACTCTACACCCAAAAGCACAGAAGAAAAAGCACAGAAGATACACTAGCTACCAAGATCCCGCACTGGGGCTGAGTTACGTTTACCAGTCAGTGCCAGGACATGTGGAGTGACAAGTCGACATACCCAAATGTTTTATTTGTGCCCTGTAGATTGTGAACTGGAGTGCCCAAAGCATCACTGGTGTTCGTGAATACCTTGATGATGATGATCCATGCATCAAGAGCTTGATCTGCCGGTTCAATGGAGAACCTACCGTGTTACCCCACCAATGCTGCACGCTCTCTCCGATCTAGTACAAAATGAAGATGCTTGAACTTGAATGCCCTGTCAGGCAACTCTGTTACTTACCGTTCCATTCGTTGGATATTGCAGCCTGTCCAAGCTCAATTAATAAAGAAGTTAGCATGCAGTGCTCAGCCGCTTACTCACGTGAAATACACGAAGATGACCGAAGCAGCCAGTCCAGCATCAAGTGCAGCAGACAAAACATCTGCGTAGATTTAGCACTTGTCACATGGCATGAACACTCACTGCGGTTACTCCACTTACAATTATATTTCGTCCACCATAAGAAATTCCGCCTGTAAGACGATATTAGAATACTTCTGCGGAGAGATGTCCCGACCAACAACAAACCTTCGTATGACGTATTGGAAGATGAAACCGACCAGTCTGCGATAGATCAGTGAGGTCATGCATCATATGTCAACTGCTGTGCACGTACGCCCACGGTACATAGTTGAGTGCAGAAGCTGGAGGAATCTTGTAGGTGCCGTTGAATATTACCGGGCTAGAGTTGTCTAAAGTCAAGTTGTTCGAAAGGAAAGATACAATCAATAGACGCACAAGCTAGTCAATTTGTTAATTAATCAGTCAGTAACGAGATTGAGATGTTCACGCACTTGACGTATCGTATGAAACTGTCTGGATAACGCTTCATTGCCAGCCAAGCAATGACGGGGCAGATGGCACCGATAATGAAGAACAGTAACAAGGCTGGAAGGGTTTGTGAAGCTTCTACTGTCGAGCAAGTACTTGAGACATACGACTACAAGCAAGGTTTCAGTGCCGAGGGAACAAAGACAGAGTGTCAACTTACTGATATAGCTGTCCGACACCAAACAAGCGTTGTGGCCCGATCACACCTGTCCGTCAGAGTAACTCCATTTTTCTGCTAGGGCACTAATCTAGTGAACGCACCCCAGATGATGGACGCTGTTCCGAATACCTCCGTATTAGGGCAGGTGAAACTACATGATATGGAGCACAAATCCAACAACTGAATATGCAAACATACCCATCTTTTTGATCGGGAACGCATAAATCCCTGAATGAAATTCAGCCTTGTGAAATGGTCGCTATCATCAACGCTTACGGTATGGTAGAGAACATCCACGCTTGAACGAGCAGTTGCGCGCTTCCAGCAACCACCGCAGCCGCAATCTGGCACCAGAACATCTCTCGAGGAGGTATTTTCATGTAGTGACCAAGTTTGAAGTCAGCCGTAAATGTCAGGGCTTGATTCACGGTCTACAGAGTGTCAGCATACCAAGAATCCGAAGGACTCGCAACGCACGATATAGCCAAATGTCTTGAATAACATCATGGCTACTGGCTTGCCAGGCAGTGCGTATCTGGACGACAAGCGGTCAGATCAAATGTCTTGAATAACATCATGGCTACTGGCTTGCCAGGCAGTGCGTATCTGGACGACAAGCGGTCAGATCAATTGATTCTTTGCCACAGACTCGTGTACACCTGCGATCTTACCCGATGATCAGCTCTGTGATTACACTAGGGTGTATTTGAGTTATGACAAGAATTGATTCATAATCATGTGGCGCACTTCAGACCAATTTGCTGATTGGTGATTGCCTGTATCATGCCGCATGGGATCACATAGGTGAATGCTGAAGGGCATACGGTCGTTAGCACAATCCAATAGTCACGCAGACGGCTCACCGATTAAGAGCGCTACCACAAACGCCCAAACCGGCATTTGCGTGGGCCAAATCTCGATGCTGATGACGCCCATCACAAACATGAGAGCGAATAGCGTCAAGTACCACCTGTAGTTGGGAGTTGCGTTGCGTTGAGGTCTTTTGGAAAAGGGGAATTCTTGACATACCATTCGGGAACTTGGGGGTATCGACTCATAAGGCGAGCGTGGATATCTGCATGTTCCCCGATTGACCGCCGCGCTTGATACCAAATTTGTTTCCGAAAATGAATAAAAGAATGGACAATAGTTGCTGGACATATTTTTGTCAAGTTCTGTTATAGCTATAATGCGCATTTGCATACCAGTGATTGAGGCAAACGAGAGACTGATGAAATGGTTGTCTCAGTAGTGAAAAATAACAAATGCATCGGTGAGCATACCCATAAGATATCGCGAATGCCGTTCTGTGGAAAAGTAGGTATAGCACTGCAGCTAAGAGTGCGGCACTCACGGCAAGAATAATGGACTATACTCCTGGTATGCTGTCACGTTCAAAGTGCCTGCTGAAGTCATCACCCGGTTGATGTCGTACGTTTGCTGATTGTTGTCGTAGGAAAATCTTGATGATATCCTGAAAATGAAATGAGCTTATGCAAGGGAAAAATAGAGTGAGACGAACGGCATATATAGGGAATACCAGGTATTCGTGAACTGAGAAGGAGTTAAATCGTGCGGTGTAAATATTTGTTAGATACTGACGTATAATATAGGTGTTACTATCCCTAGGACAGAAGGTCGATTACTGGTGTCAAAAAGAAGATATCAGACTTACAGTAGAAAACTACAAAGCCAACGATAACGTTCACGGATGCCCACCCTTATGATGACCGCCGTTAGGCTGATCATTAATGAGAGATCACGAACGACTCACAAGGCATGGCTAGTGGTGACCCGAGTGCATACGCAATTTGGGCCCAATCAAACGTTATGACCGACATTCCCTAATTCATGGTCATATAATCATGATTGGTTTACAATCAAAAAGTCCACATACCATACCGTGGCTGTAGCTGAGTTTGTTGACATGTAGTAAATGTATTATTGACAAAACAAAAGGACGTACCCAAAGAGCTGCGCGACGACTAATGTGTCTGGATTAAATGTGCATCATGACACGGTAATTCGACACTCACCGGGATTATCAGGCCAAATCCATGTTACCCACGAAAACCACGAAAGGGCCTGGACTGCAAAAACAAAAATAGGCAAAAGCAGGTCGCTACAAGGGATGTCTTACACAGATAACCAGGGATAAAGTCTGATACATCAGAAAGTTAATTCAGACAAAGAATGGGATTTGAGGAGAATCCATACACCAGAAAAATGCCCCTGTGAAAACATAGGCGAAGAAGCGCTCTCGACTTATGCCACCTAAGCGTCCAATACCTGCGTACTGCTCTGAGTGAAGGGTGTTGAAAAGTGCGCAGCTGACAAGAGTCGCTGGCCAGATCATGCTTGGAGGCGAGACAAGAAACCGGCGTGTGATCCCTCCAGTGGAGAAGCCGATAAGTTGTGTTGACATGACCAAAAACCATTGATCTGAGAAGGAACCATACATGAGTGTATGTTCAACCTTGATAAGGCGTTGCGGAGAACGAACAAGTAAAACTGTAGCTCTGTTTATAGAATACTCTTTGCACGGCGATGATGTCGGTCTAATTTTGGTACTTTCAATCCGCACGCGTTACGACCCGTCGGGTAAGAGAGACTTACTGCGTAGGCAGATGTAGCCCCCACTGAAGCCATAATCTATACAAGTGGTGATAAAATGATGTTTTAGAGCTTATAGAGAGAACGAACCGTTATTAGCACGTGCTCCTTGATGGTGAAGGGGCCAGGATTGAGTGAAATGCCCAAGATTTTTCTTCGAGGAAGATAAGAAGCCCAGAGTCTGCCTAACGGAAATGAGAGTAGCTGAGCGACAATACTAGTGACTGGGACGCTAGGATAACGAAAGAAGAAAAATTGGTTGACAGCAGGCATGACAATTGCCCAGGCCATGCCTAGAACCCATGTACGAAGCGTTGTCGTGGGTATGGACTGATCATCTGTATTTGCGACAGCGGACCGAACCTCTGGATATGGTGATTCATCGTCAAATTCTGGGATATGTGAAGGGTCGATGTTGGGGTCATCGAAGTCGGCGCTATTGATTGAACTCTGTGTTGTGGTGAGATACATATTCCATGTATACTTGATGATATCGTGGCAAAAGGTAGACGTACAGTGAAATCTGAAGCTGAGAGCTCCGTCCGAACTTATAAGTACGGTTGCTTAAAAGATATTGAAAACGACTCACCCGAGCTGAGCGGTTGCACATTCTCATCCACCTGCTTATCCTCGGTGAGATCACTCTCGAGGTCTGTGGAATTTTTGTTCGCCGAGTCGAGACGTTTTAAAGGGAAAGCTGGAGGTTCAGCAATGAACTCTGCAGGCATCAGGATTCTAGGAGTTGGGGAAGAGCAATCGTTTTGCAATGGCTGAGAGATTCCTTTGGTGTAATTATGGACATTGGACAACCTCTGATAGCGCCGCCGGAACCTTTGCTATCAATGTTACCTCATCTCGGCACCAGATGTCAACGATCCGGACCTCTTCCCACATGATGCGTACATGTCGGGCTGTGAGGTGGTTGATGTCAGTACATAAGTATTCATTATTTGCAGCTCGTCCAACACAACACCACCAAAAATTGTGTGCAGGTCATACAGGGCTGACCAGCTCAGTTTAAATATTTGATGTTATACTGTGAACAGAACAGAACATATCTTCTGGACCGGGGATTCCCGGGCTCGGGTCGCGTGCTGGCAGTCTGAGGCTCTGAGCTGGCGCAGAGACGTGTCGTAGTCAGACCTGGAAAGAACGAATACAGTTCCTTCTGTTTCAAGGGGTTACCTCGTGTAGTTTACTTCGCTGAGGCCCGGGTCTGAGTTATGAGTTACGACACACAACGCAGCCTCGCCAAGCGATGAAGGCACTGCCAGTAGGCGAAAGTCGGTGATCTAGTTGAGTGAAATTGAATGATTCTGCATGATTGCGCCCGTCACCAATGAAGAACAAGGTCAAATGAACTAGTAATATCCTGTAGTAGTTATGTCATCGACTTGATGGGGAGTGAGTGGCGATCCGAAGGCTAGTAAGAGTCACAAATCCAGACAAATGATGCGACCAAAAGTAGTAGTACATCAATACGCGTGGAAGGCTGTTCTCGCTAGAACGAACGATTGGGAGACTAGTTTCTCGCAGGTGGGATTTGTGAGATGAGGGTGGTATGCAATGTTTTCGCCCTCCAATACTAGTACACCCATTGCTCTGCTATATACCTAATAATCTAGGTACCTACCTCCAGAAGCCTCCGCACATAGCCGACATGACCACCGTGCACTGTTTGAGGTCGCCACACAGGCCCAGGGCTAGCGCTTCCCCCGCCGCCACAACGATAAAGTAAGTTCGCACTTGGACAGTTCTGGACAGGGCTCTCAAAAATGCCAAGCACTATGCCGGGTCCCACATTAGATCATTCAGCGGTACCTGCAAATCCTTCGCAAGTGCCCCCGCCACCCAATATGATATACCACATTTATACATGGGAGGTCCATCTAGTTTGTCGGAAGCATTCGTGCGGTGCAGGGCACGCATAGAAGTAAGTTCGGTGATCTGATGGTTTTAAGGTCAGATGTGATTGACATGTGATTAGCGAGCTAGTGGGAACTCACAGCGGCATATATATGTACTCGCCCCAGTTCCATGTCGGTGTATTCTCCTGGAAATCCGAAGCGAGAATCATGGGGCCGGTACTCGACATCGTTTTCCTCCAGGAGAGAGCCAAGGATAGCGAGAAGTCTGTCCAGTGGGAACACCAAAGGGCCAAGTAGCCTTTGTGAAACCTTTCGCGTGCCTGTCAATTAAAGACAATAGTGAGAAATAAACTCAAAAGTACCTTTGCGACGGCTGTCTGTGTCCCAACCTTCTTTGGTGACGCGGATCGCCGACGTCGTCTTTTCTGCTTATCCGCTCCGCGACCGAACATTCGCACGTCAGTTTTGGCAGGATTCGTTGAAGCCAAGAACGCCGCAAGTAGTATGAACTTGGACATCCGCGGTAAGTGATCGACGCTGATGTTCCCTTCCGTGTTTGTCTGAGTTGCCTCCTCTAGTACGTGTATGTCAGGGTCGTTGGCTGCTGCCCAGTCCGTGGCGTTGGTCAAGCGTGGATAGAGCGCGTCGAGTGCCGCCGTCAAAGAAGGGGTGAAAAACTTCAGTAGTCTCATGCGGCCGTCGGAAGCAGGGAGTGTCAGTTCATTGTCTGGGTTGTCTGGATCCTCCTCCTCGTTATGTTCCCCTTGCTCCCGCAAAACGGGTTTAACAAACCCGGGCCATCGTGCAGCGGAAATATACTGAAGCTCCTGGATATCTGTTGCGTAGAGAGAACAAACGTTGTAGACGTGTTCCACGTATTGCTCATAGAGCGGCACTAGCGAGTGGTGGTATGTTCTATCTTGTGTTCCTGCGCGGGACTTTGTTATGGACGTAGAACGGAACGCGAGAATGAGGCTGTCAACAGTATCTAAAGACACACCAATGAATACCAATCGGATATACACGATTGGCTGCTTGCCTTGTTTGCTGGGAGGATCAATATCGATGAAGTAGGGATCTGGGGATGCACCAAGAGGTGGCTTGATGTCCTCCCATCGCACAGAGGACAGTAATATAGTCGTTATCCTCACCTGTGACTGCAACCCCGTTTCGTCAGTTAAAATTTGCCCTCGGTATATGACAATACAGAGTTTGATGGGAATATATCAAGCTACTCACCAGTTCCGCGAGGCGCGTAAGAGGGACAATGAGGTCTGGTAGGTTGTCCTTCAGCCTTTCCGCTCTCTCGATGAGGAGCACCATTGTCGGTTCTTCCTCCGCAGCTTTACCCTTTCCTTGGCCATTTCCCTCCCAGGGAATGTTACGCAGACGCCGCAGTCCATGCAGGAAGCTATCAATACTGTCGTTGTACCTTTGCCCGTCCTCACCAGGCCAGTTTTGGCACCCATTGTCCCAGGTCACCTTCCATCCTGCAAGGGCATTGAGTACGGTATCATACAGCAACCGCGCTGTGAAGCATGCCACCGCGTTTATGCGCGCAAATCGTATATGAGGACAGTCCAATGTGTCCGCCCTATTGCAGTAGATCTGACTGAGCAGTGACGCTGTGATGCGGGGGTTGTAGCGGTCGGTAATGTAAAGAAACGGGACGACAAAGGACGAGGTGACACCTGTGATGTGCGTAATGAAATTTTCATAGCCAGGGAATTTTGGAGAGAGCTGGGATAGTGGAATGGATTCATCCAAGATCATTGCAACTTGCAAACGCGTCCAGAATACGCGGTGGTTGTTTGATCATGATGTTGTAGACGCCGCTGACTAATTTGAACCCGTAAGAACATTGTAGCCCACCGCGAGATATGCGACAGGCAGCGTCTGTCTCGCTGGCATGCATCAGCAAGAGTGAGAAGATAACGCGGAAATTATTCATGTGCCACGGAGTTATTCAACTAGACCTCTGGTCAGCTCTGGCATTAGTCCGGCATACATGTTGCTTTGCCTTCCCTGCTCATAGACATTTGACTTCTCCGGCATACCTTGACACAAATCACAACCCGTATTCTTATCGCAGTCAGCAGTGCTGGCGTTAATTTGTCTGTCCTGGCACGAACGCTCGTATCAGCATCACCATATTCATTGCCTCATGTTTCCTGGCTGTTTATATTCATGTTTTGTCATTGAACTTGCATCAAACATTCTCCTTTAGAAGGGGCACGGTTTAGCGTATTGATCACTCGAGCTCGCAATCCATTACAAAATTTTATGCGTAACAGATACAATAGAACATGATGATGAGGCATGCATGTAAAAAACGAAAGAGAGGTCCTAAGTCCTAAGTAACGTAACGAACGACGCGATGGAAGATGGGTATCAAAAAGACAATACTGGTAACCAACCACGACCTCAAAACCTCCGCGCTCCTCCCACTAAACCCTCTATCGAATGATGCTCCAGCTCATTCCGCGCCTTCAAAATAGACGCATGCATTTCCTTCATCGCATTCCCGAGCTTCACCCCAAACCGACTCAGTATATCCCGTTGCCACGCGTCGTATTTGGCGTTCACCCGCGCTTGCACTTGCTCATAGTCCACGACGCACACGCCGAAACTCCGCTGTGTTTCTGATGTATCGAACGTTGATCGGGCTTTCTTGATCTCTGTTAGGAGCTGCTGCCAGTGTGCGAGGGAGTCGCCTAGGCGGTTGAAGACGTATTCTGCTTCAAGATCCCATAGCGACTGGAACTGTAGCCACTTGGCGACATAATCTTTGAGTTGCTGAGATTTAAGCTCTATGAGAGCGAACGGTCGCTCCAACATGTCATCGGAGAATCGTGTAAGCTAGGAAGGACAAGCTGTTAAGAATGTGGTAACGTCGACTTGTTGAATGAAATACACACAAGAGACGTATATGTTGTTTCTGACACTTGTGTGCCCTGCATTTGCAAACCAATCTCGTAACGGGAACTTTGGATGCGTCTCAATCGACAAATAACGCCTAATTCAAGAAATTAGCTGAGGATTCCGTTTAGCACTGAAACTGTCATACACACCTAGCCAGTCATGCAATTGTTTTATCCAAGTTGCACGAGCATATTCTATGGGCGGATCAAGGAAGATTACTTGGTTCTGTATCCGAATCTCGTGCACGATGGGTTTTACAGTCATGTTGCCCTCGACGACCTAAGAAAACGGGTTAGCAATAGCTTTGAACAAACCATAGATCATACCTTCTCCTCTTTCCCGCCTTTACCAGCACGTCGCTTACCAATGTCCCGCAAAGGCAGTGCATCTCGGCGCCCATCGCCATCATCCGTTCTATCGAACTCAGAACACCACACTTGGATAATGTAACCCAAGCGCTGAAGTAGGATCCCTTCTATCCGCTTGTCGAGGTCAGCCACCCAGTGTTCAAGATTAGCGTAACCCTCCAAATTCAGGCGATCAATCTGCAATATAGCATAGCATATATTCAGCACACAAACAACAATGACGAAGAGGAACTCACGGCAGCCTGGATCTTGCCCAAAAGTTCTGAAAATGCCTCGCTGGTATACGTGCAAGTAGCGAGATCCTCAACGGCTCGAAGAATGTTGCGATACAGGTCAATGACGTTGTTAGTCTTGTCTTGCAGGACAGACACGACGCTGGCGAACTCGCGCACGAACTGTATATGTCGGTTTTCGCGCCCGTCGGCACTGGCATACCGCCCGGCGTCATACTGGTTGACAAAGTAGTCCCACCTGATGTTCATACCTGGACACCAAAATAAAGAGTTAGGGCCCCGATGCAATCGACGGTCCGAATCTGAGCACTGCACCTTTAGCAACCATCCGCTGAGCTTCATTCCGGCATTCCGCGACCAGCCATTCGATGCCCATATTATTCTCCACCAGATCCAAAGTCTGCCCATAAGTCCTCACAGTCTCCATAAGACTAACAGCATGCGGATACACCCGCTTCGCATCCTTCGCCATGTTCGTGATCGCGTGCGGGACCTGAAAGTTTAACCACAACAAATTGCGAACCTCCTTGAAGAGCGTGATGATCTGCGGGTCGAAGTTGACCGCCAGTTGGAATCCGCCTCCCCGCAGTCTTACAATTTCAAAGAGTCGGCCGTTGACGCCCATGTCGCGTCGGCTTATGTCGTGCAGCCAGGCATCGTATACTGGCCGTGTCTCTAGCTTCTTCCTAAATGCGGTGCTTTCCGACTGGAGTTTCTGACCCTCTGCATAGAGTTCCCAGCCCTTGCCAAGCACATCCTCCACGCGTTTCATGTAGGTGAGTAGCTGTCGCTCGATTTGCCGGGCCCAGATGATGGCACCTGCTATTGGGGGTAGGTCGCGCATTTGCGACATGTGGTAGGCTTCAGAGAACCGGTATTGTGTTTTGAACTTGACGGTCATCATGAGTAACAGAAACGAGCATAAAAGTAAGTTCTTTACCTTATCATGAAGCCGCTTAATATCCTCCTTTACTGAATCGATGAGTTGGGTTTGATACTCTTGGATGGCTCCACGAATCTGTGGGATATAGTTTAGTGATGTTCCATCGTCCCAACAAAATGAGCTACCTTGGGGCGAACAAAAAGCGCATTAAACTTGGAGAACACTCTGAACATTTCATTCGCATTTCTTGCCGTGCCTAGCCTGTCGCGTAGCCGTGCAATAATTTGGTTCTCGACTCTTGCAACGCGTTCATTGTATGCGTTCTCGGCAGCCACCCAAATTTCCGTACCCTCTGCGAAAGCAATGAGGCGACTTCAATAAGGACAAGCTATAACTGAAGCCCTCACCAAGAGAAACATCGAGGACATCAATGCGCTTCACCACCTCATACGCCTCCTTCACCTCTTCTTCCATGTCCATCCCACCGACCTCCTTAGCCATGCTCCCCAAACCCTTCGTAGGCCCTGTCATCACTGCCAGCTGCTCATGCTGCTTCCTCCAGTCCCGCAGATACCTCGTACGCTCCTGCAGTTTCGCATGCGCAGCAACGACCTTGATGGGTACAAACTTCTCCCCGCGCTTACGCATAACCTCGCGGGCAACGTTCGTAAACTCCTTAATGAGATCATCCCACGTCCGGAAGATGTTCATAGTTTGTCCGAGTAAGCGATCAAAGGTCTCGTACGGCGTGTACGACAGCCTATGTGACGTCAGCACACGTAATAGCTGGTCGTTGAAATCACGAGAAATGGCTTCGACTAGGGGGAGCGCTCGACGGATCGGGTATGGCGAAAGCTTGAGCTTGCGATTTATATGTCCGAAGATGAGCACTAGCGACTCTTGGATTTTTTCGAGATCCGTCGCAGATAACAGCTCGTTGAGAGGGAAATCTTTCATCAGCTGGTTGTATTTGTGCACTATCGATAACTCATCAGTACTCAAATGGTTCATGGTTATGCAGGAGAGGATACGCACCGAGATCCGTAGAAGACTTTAGGCCGGTGTCCGTCATGAAACTGACCGTTGCGAGATATCGCTTCGCGTTTCGAAGGCATTCCATCACCATGTTCACCTCATCACTGCGCAGCTGTGTCTCAATACCCTCCAGTGCCCGTTCAAGACTCAGCCAGAAATTAATCTCCTGCGACGCGGTACCAGAGGACACGTCACGCGTGAGCTTGGTGACTGCTTGGATAGCCTTAATCCACATGTTGACGTGACCATGCAAAGTATTGAGGAATGAACTGTCGTTTAAAAGCTTTGAAGGTATATGCGATATATTTGGACGGACGCCTGAAGATTGGGCCTAGCGAGACGTCTTCAGCCTATAGAAAAATATTGTCATGGGCGGATTAACGGACCTGTTCTACGGCGCGTTGGATGACTGGGTGAATGATAAGGTGTGTCTCGGGTATTTCCACGTTCTGTTGAAGGTGCAATAATGATAATTCCAGTTCGGCGAACTTCTTCTTGGTCATGGGTATTCCTGTGACAAAAGTGAGTGAAGCTAAGGGAGGGAAACACTCGCATACCCATTTTACTATCTCCATCCTTGCCCCCACCCCGTGCTCCAACGAAAGCATCGAACCAGGGCTTAACACCACAACTCACAACAGCATGCAAACTTTCGTACGGTGTTTCTTCGCCTCCAAACAAATTGAGGATGTGTAATTGTGTGGCAAGAGGGGTGACAAGATCCAAAGTAGGACCGCGTTTGATGAGTGCGAGTGAAGTGAGAGTTGCAGGAGAATAAGTCAATTGTGAAGTCAAGTGATATGAATAACTCGGTGACGAGTCCTCTGGTACACGTTAGGTGAGCCACGAAACTGGATGGAAAAGCTCACCCTCTGCCTCATCCTTTGTTTTTACCACATAAATGACGCCTCCGCCCTCCGCTGCAAAGCGCGTGACTCGCTCGTCGAATTCTTCATCAAATAAGGCTACGAGTTCCTCGGGAAGAGCACCAAGTACCGGAGGAAGAAGTGACATAAGATATGAGCGAAAAAGTGAGGTATCGAAGGAAGGAGGTGTATCTACAGGGCTATCATGGGGGAGAGCACCGTTGGAATTCGTCAGAGGTGTTGCAGGGGCATCTGGGGTGGACATGACGGGTGTTTGTGGACGGCTGGGCGGTTCAATAGATTTGATAGAAGCGGCAGAGGATGAATTAGATGACCTCGGTGTGGAAAAGCCGATTCCTTTCCAGAAACCGGTAGCAGCACCTGCTAAGCGTCGGGGAATAGCCTTTCGGTGGCTTGTGAAGTATACCTGAGCAGAAGCGTTATCAGTACTCATTTTGTTGAATGAGACATAAATTGTACAAGGGTTTTTCGCGTTACCTTATGCTGGCCACGCTGCACGAGAACGAGGCGTTTCACGCGTGGATTTCAATGCTGAACTGGTAAGTGGCTGCTTGTTCGCCCTGACTCGCGTTTGGAGACAATTTGATTTCGCACTCCGACAACACAAAAGTAAATTTCTTTCCACAGTCTAGTCGTCGACCACGACGACGTCCAGGAGCGCCCAGGACTCCATCATTTACTGCCAGTGAATAATATTAATGGATGCGACATTAATGTATTAACTGTCAATTAGAATTAGCCAAGTTACATAACCCCTTGCCCTGGGGGTCATTACCGGTGCACTGGATAACTTGAAGGTCCAGAAATACTCCTATCGCCCCTTCCACCGAATTCTACCAACATACGTTCATCACTCCATCATCTCAACATGATATCACTCTGTCCTGCTACCTACCCCGCAGGGCCTTTTACAGAAGACCACCGTCTCCACATCCGATACCACCAAAAACTCCCCAAATCGCCGTCCTCGAAACTGGGATAGTGTTGATTACTTCTAAAGCATAGCACTAACAAGTAGAATATCACACATCTACCGGAGTTTCCAATACCCCCATTCCCCTTAAACTCTTGTAAATGGTATGCAAGCGATCATTAGACTGTGCAATATCAAGACGAGTCATAGCGCTCAGGTAGTGGGTGTTAGTGTTTGGGGTGCCCCACATCAGATCGGGCCCAGAGCCTTGTCTAGCAGATGCCTGAGAGGTGTGGTCCCGTGCTGAGAGATGGGGCATAAGGTCCTTGATTTCACGGTGAGCACGAGTAATTTTCGTGTTGCACCAGTATTGGCCTGCGAAATAATGGTCGGAATCATAATATGTAATAGAGACATGTACAGGAAATTACCTGCAGCCGCAATGACGAGGACAGAATCCTGGTTTTTGTTCTGCAAAAAGAGACGCACCGCTTGATAAACCAGTTCATCACGAACTTCTCCAATGATCGCATCAAGTTCCTTGTCAAATCCCTCACCCACCTGCGAACGCCTTGCGACGACCGACTTTAATCCTACATCATGACCCAAGACAAACGACAGACAAAAGATGGCGAATTAGCAGGTTTGGACGAAGGAATACCTTCTATTTCTTGCCACCGTGGTGACGCCCCGCTACAAGGTCACATGACATGCCATATCACAGAGGTCTGACTTACTACAGATCTTCGCGAAAACCCAGGTAAGCACATGTTTGTGTGTCGGAATCATTTCTATACTCAAATGCTCTCCTCCAAAGCATTGAACCATGGCGAAGTATTGTGGATATCTAGTGGGAGAGGACTGGTTGTTTAAGCGAGGGCTTGAGATGGGTTATGAGGCACCCACAAACTACCGAGACGCAACTGACATCGTGCTGGTTGCATCGAGAGATCTCAGGCTGCGTGCGGGCGTTTACTTCTACACGAAACTTCGTCGAGTCAGGACCATCAAGGGGAATTGCTTCTGGTGCATTGCCCTCGCCTCGAACGATCCGCACCAAGGCTTACCAACAAGTAGGCCGTCGGAGGACAAATATCAGGTTTTGAAGGAAATGCTGGAAAAGGATTTCCTGCCTGGCTGGTTTCGGGCCTCCTGAAGCACTCCGTCACGGTTAGTGGCCTGTGTATATTGCGGTGGGAGTAAATTAACGGAGTCCTTAGTGACATACTTACAAAAACCAAACACTTCGAGTGACACGGCACTACTACTAGTACGAGCGTCGAAACTCGCTCATGTTGTTTGTACATATTTGTAAAGAATCAAACAACGCAAGAGTCTGGCAAAGAATCTGGTTGCTGGACAGGCTCTTATTGAACTTGACGTATACATCTATTATTATAAATATAGTACTCAGCAGGTCGTGCTTATACTCAGTAAAAGCGCATATAGTCACACTGGTGTGTCGAATTTTGCAGTTTCTCGCACCGTTGGAGGTAAGCAGCCTGTTCCGCCCTTGATGATTATGCATGTACTCAGTAGGTCGCGCATATATTCAGTGAAATCGCGCATATAGTTACTGGTACAGTGTGGGGCTCTCCTTCGCAGCTGACCTCCTGATGCTCTTGCAAAGTTGCTGGTATCACCCTCAGCAAGAACCAGACCAAGTTCAGCGGCGAGTACATCATTTTATGCGATCTTCTTCTGATTGATTCGCACTTGAAACGGACAAACACGGTGACCCATGAGCTTCAGGAAAACGACCACTACTATGCCCCTCGCTGCGACGCTCCTCGCCAATGCCGTGGAGATTGCTGAGTCGCTCATGACTCCCAAGTCACACAAGAGGTGAGGAAGATCATGTTTGTGTCAGCGCTCTGCAGACTCTCCTCGCGAGACAACATCAAAGAGCCCGCCGTCATCGACACAAAGCCCGCGAGCATACACACGATACATTTTTACGAGGCCTTTATTAATATCTGGTCCGACGCCGTCACAGACCCCACCACGGAGCACTGGCTCTCGTGAGTCATCTGCAAGCTCAAACCGGCACTGCCTCCGGCCGAGACAGTTAATTGGCTCATCGTAGAGCAGTGTCCTCAGCCCCGCGCGACGTTTCCTGACTGCCATGGCCGCACGTCGTCCCACCCCTCATCTAGCTCGGTGATTTCTGACACGTTTGCTGCTACGAGGAAGTGATTCTGCATCACCTACTTTATTCTCTTTGTTCTTTGCTCTTGCCATTTTCTAACCCTACTGACTGCCACGCGCGTACCTAGAATGGAGAGATCTTGCTTATGTTGTTCCCTATGTAGATTGTATTCGATATAGGTTTTGCTGATGCATGTGTGAAAGACGCCACGACATGAATTCCTCTATATGCAACGTTGATTTATTTTGCAATGCTGAATTTCACTGCCCTGTCAATGAGCGCTTCATTGTCACCCAGCGACACTAAATTTCATGTATTATGTGGTGGGGCTCTTTGATATCACCTAGAGGGATTGTTCTATAAGAACATTGTAGCGTCATAAGCTATCATACTCCCACCGCGAGATATATGACAGTCAGCGTCTGTCTCGCTGGCATACACTGATATACTACATCAGCAAGATGTGAGAAGATGACGCAGAAATCATTCATGTGCCACAGAGGTGTTTTCACAGCGCTACTGAATTTCATTGTGGCATTGAATTTTACTGCCCTGTCAATAAGCGATTGATTGTCAC
The DNA here is from genome assembly GCA_001658105.1 of Rhizopogon vinicolor AM-OR11-026. NCBI lineage: Eukaryota > Fungi > Basidiomycota > Agaricomycetes > Boletales > Rhizopogonaceae > Rhizopogon > Rhizopogon vinicolor. The sequence goes on from KV448673.1 coordinate 16,080, forward strand.
CCGGTGACACTGAATTTCATGCATTACACAGTGAACCTCTTTATTAGATATTACCTAAAGGGATTGTTCTATAAGAACATTGCCTAAGACTGGAAACCCAGCTTGCCTTGCTCGAATTACACACATCTAAGGTGCTGTTTGGGCTCCAACTGATGTCATTTAGAGCATAAACATAGGTTGATTATCCACATGGTGGAGTCTGCCCCTTTTACCGTGCTCGCAGTCCTCAAGTTGAAGGACGGTCGCTAACGGGATCACTGAGTCTGTGATCACTGATGAGGCGACTAAGGAGAGAAAAACATGTACCCCCATGTCTTTATACATCTTCAAAGGCCATGTGTAGAGTATTATAAAGGCAGCTAATGTCCCTTTCAATCATATTCAAGACTTTCTACGAGATCTTGTTGTGGGGTTAGACCATGGTTTACAGAAAGAAGTCACGGTACGAATGCGGTCATTCTGTGTTGACGCGTTGTTTGTATCAGTCATGTGACACGTTAGTTTCTTCCCTTTCCCCCTTATTTCTAGCACAGGATTGCAACTTGCAAGTCAGAGAAGTCTCGGATCACATGGGCCTCATACAACTTTTCCAGCAAGTCTTCATAGTCCTTGGACATCAACATTAGCTCAATTGATGTGCCTAAGAACCACCAGCAGTCTTGGGCTCTGAGCCGACTTTGCACCCGTCGTGTGATTTATGATGATATCTCCTCACTGCTGATTCATCTGCAAACCTACTAGGCTAAGTGATATATTCAGCTCATCACAGATTGACAGTTCGCTTTCGACTCAGAAGCAGCACAGAATCAGGGAACTTCCAAAGAACTTCTGCAGGGCAGTGGATGAGACTTAATGACCTTAGCTCGTACCACGAGAGCTTCTTCACAGGCACACCATCCCCGCCAGTGAACTGCTTCTTGCACTAACCTGATGCCAACTTTGGAAGGAGCT
>KV448674.1:0-17019 GCA_001658105.1 Rhizopogon vinicolor AM-OR11-026
CTTAAATATGTAGTGAGAAGGGGGTACCGGCGTTGTACGGTAACGGTAACGAATAGTGGCGCAAAGAATGGAGTACGGTATGAAAGGGTTTCCGTAGCCGGGGGAATACACGTCTTTACAATATAAATACGCAACCACCATATACGTCCTGCAGGGATTAGTGTCGTCATATCAGCAAGAAGAACAAATAGAGAGACATTACTACCCACCCCCCGCAACAAATTCTGCGTTCAAATTCTGTGTAATGTGCAACCATTTCTGGCACATCTTGAATCGGAACAGGGCAACGAACTTGTGCTTCTCCAGTTCATTATGATCTTCTTCATGTACCTCAATCTCATCTGGTGGACAACCCAAAGAGCGTCGCAAAGGCTCGTAGTTGGCTAATTAGTGCACAATAATGAATTGACCAATGCTCTCCTAGGTGAACATTACGATCCACTTACAATCAATAGTTCCCAAATTTAGCTGCATAAACGAAGCATGATTACTAGTCGCTATGCATGCGAGGCGCAAGTCAGAACGGCAATCGAACGAAAAATTGGAAATGAATGCAGTGAACGCCGAAAGAGCTTCTAGCCTATTGTTCACGATTGCCCAATGCATGGCCGAGTGATCATCATATTGCGTGATTGCAGGAGGCTAGAAAACTTTGAGGCTGAGAGAGCAGCGGCGCAGGAGTTCACAATAGGGGCGACAGAGGAAGGGATGAAATAGGGACCGGTGACAAGATCACGAATGTCAGATAGGACAACGGTACTCGTACGTATCTGCCTTAGCATCAGGGAAAATCCAGAACGTACAGATGATCGTTTGGATTGGTTGGGGTCGGAAGCTCCCAATGATGATGCAGATGCATCATACGACGGAGGTGCGTTATTAGTATCGGACTTGCTGTCAAGTTTGAACTTGGTGGCCATGGGTGGTGTAAGTGAAGGTGCGGGAGGTAGATTGCAAAGACTAAATAACAAAGAATAGGGAAGTATGACAAGCAGACGGCGACAACTCACCGTCACGCATGATAATAGATAACACGATGATCATACGTACAAGTGGCTCAAGCGACTCGCTATCGTCTCAGGGAATATTATGGTCCAATGAATCCGCGACATCCTCAAAACATATCCAGTGTTCCAAGAACGTCTGATAGCGGACGTGTACAAGCCAACCCGTAAGCAAGGAATTGAAGGTAACATGCGGATCTAATATTCAGTACCAGACATGCAGCAGATGAGTGCAATCTCGCGAAATCAACCTAGCATGAGTCCCGTTAGCTTACACTGATACCCATATCTTTAAAGTGTCGACCATCCATATCTCGACTCCATCTCCGAGTCAGAGCTTCCAAAGCACAACAGTGTTACAGAAACCAGCCGCTCGCCTTCAGATTGTCGTCCAAATGACGTATCAGAAAGACCGATGCATTCTTGTGACCTAAGGACACTCAAAACTTCGGATTAGCATTGGGCTAGGCTTTAGCTCGAACGTGACGATAAATCAGTGCATAAGTAGTAAGGCCTAGTAAGAACTCAGTGCGTTACATAATATGTAGCTGCGGCCCTGCCTAGTAGGCCTTGGACCAGCCTGCAAAGTAATCTCCGTCACGTGTCGTCATTGATTGTTCAGATTAGCCTCCTGTAAGACACTGACAAACTATGCGGTGCATAACTTCGTTCCAGGATCTAGCGGCCGCCCTAGCAGTAGCTTTAGCCACGGCCGAGATGTGCAAGTTATGGGCTGCCAGGACTGACCACGTCGTAAGGAGCACAACAACAGTCCATATCGGAGTAAGGCCAATCAATGCAGCGATGTCGGCAGTATCTGAAAAGATGAAGATGGACAGCCCGATTGCGAAGAAAATCATCCTGCATCGTTCCTTGTCACCATCACTCCTACGAAAAACTATTTCAAGGTAACTTACCCCCAGATAAGGAGAGTAAATGGCAGGCTGTACATCAAGGCGACGCTCTCGACGCCAAACAGTGAGTGAGACATCGCCACCGTGAACCTGGTCTCATCAGTGAAAAGTCTCTGCATAACATATCAGGATGAGTGACCCGGGACCATGGTGATTCTCGCGCACCTGATGGGGGTTATAGAAATAGCGCGCACCCTCAGGGTGAGTGAGCCGCAACCAGTTGGGATCGTGACTGGAATCTGGACTGTAAAAATATGGTGACAAATGTGCATGGTCTAAACGCAGTTTTCTCACTCGGTAAAATTATGGAGTCCTGGATCAACTGTGAACACACGAAACACTTTGTCTCTAGCGTCAGTTGGAGATGTCCGAGAACAGCAAATACGAGGAGACACTGAGTAAAAACCCTGTTGTATCTGCGAATTTCGGATGCAACGATTGTCCGAAGAGGAATTTGTCCTCCGGGCCGGGAATACCAGTAGTACCGCATTGATCCATTGGCATTGGCATTGTTGGGAATGTCAAGCCTCCGATACCATGTTGTGAAGAAGTCGTGTTTGTCGCAAAGTTCTCCAGAGGTCGCACAGCAAGCGTCTTGCATATCGCCTCTTCATTGCTCGACGTCCGGTGGTCTGGCTGAGTGACTGGAATGACATTCTGCGTGGGCTGTGCAGCTCCCATGATTCCAGAGTCAACTATGAGTCTAGGCTCAGGTGGAAAGCAACTAAGCTTGTGCGAAATCTCATGTAGTACTAGTCGACGGAAGAGTTCCAGGAGAGGTCGGAACGTAAACCATAAGTCACGAACAGACAGCCTCAAGAACTTGACACGTTTTTTAAATGCAACCAGTATTTTCAATAAATACTCCTTGAGGGGCCTTGAATTCATGAATGTCTGTAGCTGCCAGTGAAGTTGGGGGATCATGTTAAGTTCCGACTTGGACTGTCCGAGTCACATGCCGAGCTGTATCATATTTCCACGATGCTTTGAACGTGACAGAATTCGCCAAAGGTACTCCCAGTCCTCGGGCCTCCTTCCTTCCGATGAATACCGCCTCTTATCGAGACATAAATATCTTATAAGTTAGGCTGGAGAATGTCAGAAGATATGCTCTCTTGTGGCACGCAAAATGTCAGCCCCCATGGCCATTTATCCCCTACAGTTGTTGAAGCCCTCGACATGGGAGCTTGAACTCGAGAGTACAGCATTTGCAACAGACAATAGATGGAGCAATCATGATATGGACCCTACTCCTCTGCGCTTTCGAACGTGGAGGTAAGTGTCATCTTGCCTTAATTACACAGTAACTTTCAGTCTGAAATTTGCGTGTATGAAGTGCGTGGAGTTATGTTCGTGACAAGAGCCAAGTAGTAAAAGACATTAATACTGATATTTTCCAGGTATCGTACTGGTTTTCCGATGCTAGTAATATCGCTGTCTGGGAGGCGAGTCCGAAAGATATACGTAGCGTGGCACGTACACAGTGGCTAACATCAGACAGGTTGCGAGCTCAATGTTGGCTACTGGTCTTTCCTGGTAATTCTAGCCCAATTTCATTTCAAACATGGTTTTATCTTCCTTTGCAGGAGACAAGCTTTGCCTGCCATTGTTGTTGCATACTGTGTTACGGCTATTCCAATACTACTCACTGGGACTATCGGTACCCGCCTGAGGGTTCCATTCTCGGTTCTGAGCAGGTCATCTTTCGGATTCTGGTTCAGCTACTTTCCTGTCATTACACGCGGAATAATTGCCATGTCATGGTTTGGAATCCAGGTATAGTATTTCAAACCTATGGATACAGTTTCTAATTTTACCCGAAAAACAGACGTACAATGGATCCGAATGTATTTATCAGGTGCGTTAATCACCGCGAACCACTGAAGTGTGATTTTATATGTATACCGTTCAGATGCTGAAGGCCATATGGCCGTCTGTGGCAGATGTTCCGAACCATATACCGACTTCGTCAAACACCACCAGCGTCGGTAAGTGCATCTTGCTTCTGCGAGTATACTGCATCACTGATCTAAAGAAATGTGGTCAGGCATGATGTGTTACCTGCTTTACTGGCTCCTCCAATTTCCGTTCATGCTGCTGTCCCCCCAGAAAATCCGTTATCTCTTCATGGTCAAGGGCGTAATTGTCCCTTTTGCCTGGCTTGCTATGGTCATTTGGGCATTTAAAAAGGTTCCTCCATCAGTTGGTCTGTTTGCCCAACATGCTACACTGGAAGGATCCGACCTTGCCTGGGCTTGGTTGACGGCGCTCAATAGTGCGCTGAGTCTCTATTGTGGTTATGCTGTCAATATAGCGGATTTTACGGTTTGTACCACGCCAATGATCATTCACTTCATTATATTGACATCCAAACAGCGTTATGCCACACATCAAAGAGCGTTCGTGCATCTCAATTATGAATCATCCCTGCTGACGCCAATTAAACCATAGACAATATTCACAGGCTATCATTATTCCAGTAGCATTCACTCTTTGTTCATTTGCTGGACTGGCAGTGACGAGCGCAGGGATTGTCCTTTATGGTTCGGCACTTTGGGACCCGCTTCGGCTGATCGACCAGTGGGACAACAGAGCAGCAGCATTCTTCGCATCGTTCGCATTTCTTCTGACAACGATTGGGACCAATATTAGTGCTAACGCTCTTGTGGCTGCCAACGACCTCACAGTCTGTTTTCCGAAGTACATCAATATACGACGTGGTCAAGTGATATGTGCGTTCATTGGTGGATGGGCATTCTGTCCTTGGGAAGTGTTAGCAAAGTTTGTCGATTAACCTTGGCGTATTTTCATTGGTTTCTTATATCGGTTGATCTGCAGAGCGTCCGGATTTCTGTCATTCCTCAGTGGTTATACCATTTTCATCGGACCGTTTGTTGGAATCATGATTGCTGATGTGAGTAAAAATAATCTTCATCAGTACTGACTAAGTTCAAGCTAAGTCATTACACGTAGTATTGGTTGATCCACCGGGGTCGAGTTGACGTCCCAGCGATGTATCAAGTTAATGGTCGATACAGATATACATTCGGAGTGGTAAGTCGATCTCCATTAACAAGCATGTACTTGCTGCGTTCCAAATACATTGTGAACATTGTTCATTGACAGAACTGGCGTGCTTTGGCAACCCTTGTGATTTGCATTGCACCAGCTATACCTGGGCTCATTCACTCTATCTCACCGTCGGTCAATGTCGGAGGTATCCACAATTTATTTGCCATTGGGTGGATATTTGGAGTGCGTGCCCATTTCATCTACACGACTCGCCGTCACTTACCTCCTTGATAGTTTTGGTCAGCATTCGTCGTGTATTATGTCCTCTCGACTCTGTTTCCAGCTCGGGGCACTTTCATAGAGAAGGCTATTTTACCTGACGATGTGATGTCACCCTCGGTCGCCTCTACAGACGAAGATGTAGAGAAAGTAGATGAGGTTTATGTAACTCCTGCGACTATATCTTAAGCCGTCGAGGAAGCCCGGCTTCGTATCTCTCACGTGTACAGATGTGATCAGTAAATTATCACCGCACTGTATAGCTAGTGTACAAGGTAATCTAGTTGTTTCAACACAGCGATATAAATTGGAATGACGATCAAGATGTGAAGAGCACATTGTGTCGCTGTAGTACATTAAGTTTAGGTGGTAGCATTAGTAAACATACCAAACTTTCTAATGTCGGATAGGATGCGAGGAAGGATGGTGGCGGCCAATGCACCGAGAATAAAACTAATGCCTACAGTGGCATTGCTGCTCAAGGCATTACCATCCTTCGAGGATGGACGATGCAACTTCGGTCTTGGACCTTCCTTGTCAAAAACACTGACAGGTGTTACTTTGGAATCAGGTGCTGTGAGCAGACCAGGTAGGCCATCCACGCTCATAAGGTTCTTTCGTATCCAGTAGGCTCTAAGACCCCTTTGATCCAACTCTGTGGAGGCAGTAGCATCCGACGCACGATCGCACGACTCTTTCATGTCCATCGCTCGGATGAGTTGGGTACGATGCGTAGCGAAGTCATAGATTGGAACTGCAAATCCGCACGACTAGCGGAATTGAGTTAGACCGAAAGAGATTGGAGTAGATTTAGATGCACTACCGTTTGACACTGGTATACATCGATGACGATAGCTGCACGGGAGCCCGGTTTACGGGTCTCAGGAGGGATAAGCGATTCGTACTCTTGTGTGCCATATTCGTGCACGGTTCCTTCGCCCTTGTATTAGTGTGGGATTGACGCAAGCGGAAGAATTTCGACTGGTACCTATCCCATATAACCTCAAGATCCTAGGAGGTCCCTCGAAGGCATTTAACATGATCGTTACACGACCATTCTCCCTGATGTGGGATATGGTTTCCACACCTGACCCCACACAGTTTGGAGGAGTCGGAAATCATTCTATGTGACACTCACCGCTTCCGGACAAATCCTGATACCAAACTCGGCGAGAGTTTACAACGTGGAAGCAGTCTGCTGTGCCCTTTGGAGAGACGTTGACATGCCCATCAGGACTCAGGGGAGCGGAAGCTACCCAGAACATGTGCTGTTTCTTGATCCATTCGATGAGAGATTCAGGTATCTCGTCATAGTACTTGGCCATGGATTTATGCGACCAACCTTGGTGCCAGTGCTGTAATCGCCACAATCGACTTATACTTATACTTATGTATGCTGGTTATCAGGGAGTCCTATCGGAGTTTGGAACCGAACTCAGTAAGTTTGCTTCCATGACGAGGGTTCTGTCCGAATCGTCCGATGGGCGCTGAACTTGTATCACGGGACACTCCTCGTGACTCGGGTACTACTAAGCGCGTGTTCCGGCGTGGCAATGTGAGAGAGCATGCGTATTGTCAGAGGTGATGAGCGGAGGCAGATAGGTGTTGTAAGTTAGTGGCGATAAGGACTTACTAGTACTATCAACAACCGTCACGCAAGCTTACATAATCCGTTTACCATACATTACATTTTCGTACCGCTGCATACAACCTCGGTCTTTCGACTCACGAGACTGAGGTATGATTCCATTCATTTACTACTTACTGTCATACTGACTACTTACTAGTACTTACATATAGATCTCGTTCCCTCGTGCCCTTCTTTCGTCCGTCGCTGGGCCTCCGTTCAAAAATAGGCGACCAGGAATGCCGAAGGGAGTATAAACCAGATGACGGCGTGTAGTGCAGAGCACTGGGCAATATATTGTTCCAGGTGCGGCCCGTGCTGTATCGCGCTGCCTAAGTAGAAACTTGAAATCACCATCGTGGGACGTAGAAGATTAGAATCAAAGGAACGCCATATCCAGTGGGATTCAATGCAAATTCAACGGAATTACTAACTCCCATCGCGTCGCGTGTGATCTTCATAATCATGATGGCAGTCCGAACGGAAGAATTCGGACGTTTGTTGGGCAGTGCGCATCGCACAAGGCTGAGGTGTATGATACAAGCCATTCGTCCAACTCAACAAACGCTCTCAAAGAAATTCTGCTATCCTGCCGGTGATAACGTGTTACACAATGCACGCATAGAGTAGAAAGCAGTCTCCATAACGGTATGAAGCAGAATGACGAGATGTATGCAAGACGTATTGTATTTCAAGTCACCATGTCGTCTGTTGCCTTATTAAGCTCAGGTAGTAAACATACCAATTCCATTGTCAGATAGGATGCGATGAAGCAAGGTAGCGGCTAATGATCCAAGGACAAAACCGATCGCCAAATTTGCACCACCGCTTAGGGCGCCCTCTTGTCTCGAAGACAAACGGTGCAACTTCGGTCTTGGACCGTCCCTGTCAAACACACTGACAGGTGTTACTTTGGAATCAGGCGCTGTAAGGAGGCCAGGAAGGCCATCCAAGCTTCTGAGGTTCTTTTGTATCCAATAGGCTTTAATGCCCTTCTGAGAGATCTCTGTGGAGGAAGTACCGTCTGATGCCCGGTCCAATGCCTCTACGTTGTCGGCCATTCGGAGGAGTTGAGTGCGATGCGAAACGAAATCGTAAATAGGAACAGCGAATCCACATGTCTATCGAAAACAGTTAGATGGAAAAAACCGGAGTAGATCAAAGATAGTACCGTTTGACACTTGTATACATCAATAACGATAGCTGCACGAGAGCCTGGCTTACGGGTTTCAGGAGGAATAAAGGATTCGTACTCTTGTGTGCCATATTCATACACGGTTCCTATGCGTGGATATTAGAATGGAATCGACGGCGTAAGATCATAAAAGATTAACTCATACCTATCCCATACAACCTCATGATCCTGGGAGGTCCCTCGAAGGCATTAAACATTACCGTTACGCGACCATTCTCCCTGATGTGAGAAATCGTTTCCACACCTTGGCTCTCATACTTGAATGAGACCGAAATCATTTTATATATCGCTCACCAGTTCCAGTCAAGTCTTGATACCAAACTTGTCGCGAGTTTAGGACGTGGAAACAGTCCGCTGTGCCCTTCGGAGAGACGTTGACATGGCCGTCGGGATTCAGGGGAGCGGAAGCAACCCAGAACATATGCTGTTTCTTGATCCATTCGATGAGAAATTCAGGAATCTCGTCATAATACTTGGCCATGGAATTTATGTCTAGCTAGCTTGGTGCAGTCACTTATGAATCATGAGTAAGTTCAACCACCGGGTTGATAGTAGTGAGTATCCTATCGGAGTTTGAAATCGAAGCTACGACATAAGTAAGGCTCTAAGTTCTAGCGCATGCTGACTCCAGCGCAAGCGCTTCCTAGAACCAGACGTTCTGCGCCGGAGATTAAGAAGCGCTTGCGCCCGGGTCCTTCCGGTATTCCTAGAACGCCTGGTTCGAGACTACCTGACTAGGTGCTATGTAGTACTACTGACCTCACAAGATGTGCTACTAAGTATATCGCAGGGGTCACGTGGTCCTTCTGGATTAGGAAGTTCCGACACTTTTGTGGAACAAGACGGTTTCGTAAAGCAGTGGGTAGTGGTCAGTAAGTGACTTAGAACGCATAAGCCTTGACAAGCCTCAGGCTTACTCGTCCACCTGCCCACGTCGACGTTCAAACCAGGTGTTCCCATCTCACGGCAGTTGTGTGCAAACACCACTCTGTAGTGAATCATGAGCTCAGAAGGTGTGTTACAGATCACAATACCAGGTGAGAGTCCATCCATCTGCTTCGCTCGAAGATTTGTTGAATCGCCCAGACTTTGATGATGGTGACTTTCAGTCGACTCCCATACCCTTCGGCAGGTCTGGAGGCCATAGCTTTGGTGCATTCGGGAATGCAGGATCAGGCCCAAATTCTCCAACGATCACGACTCCAACAGCACTTCCAGAACGCAGTGGCGAGCGAAGTTACTTTCATAGTCGTGACGATTCCGCCGCATCAGAGGATTCTTTTACTTCACAACCTGCCCGTCAAACCGGCAAGAGTTCGCATACTACTCAACCTTCGATCACTGCGAGCTCTCCGTTCTCCAAAAAGCCATCTTTTGCATCCATCAGGAATGCCTTTAGGAAGAATACCGATGTACCGCCATTACCTCCGCTAGACTACCAGGCGTACCCCATTCTGAAGAACCCATTCAACCGCTCGACTTCGTCCCTGCCTCAATCCACATTGACTTCTAATAAGGCACTCAACGCTACAAGTCCGCCACATCCCCGACCACCAACACCTGGATCTAGCGAAACACGTCCCCGCGCTCCATCAAGGGCGAGAGGGCACTCTACTGCAAGGTCCCACCATTCTCAATCTGGGTCTATATTTCATAATTCGGACACGGGGAGTGACCTTGGTCATGGTTTCCCGTACTCGTCCTCTCCTCCTCCTGTTCCCCGTATGCCAGATGGATTTGGTGCTCACATCTTCAGCGAAGGGCCCATAGTAATGGAGGAGGATGATAAGGTGCCGTCAGGTCCGAAGATGCCATCTGATTACGCTCTTCATGCAGTTTTCATTCGGTTTGCTACTCTTGCGGAGGCAAAAATGGACGCGTTCCTTCGTGAACCACTGGTATTTTCGTTCAATGTCTTGGTCATGCACGTCTCATTCACGCTTACTTACTTTAGGATCACGAACCTTTATTGTCGAATTTCATGGGTCCCTCGTTGGATCCCAAGTTTGATGACCTAATGGGCTCCTTGGGAAAAATCGCTCAGAAACATCCAAAGCCAGTCGTAGACTCGATCATGCGTTGGAGACGCACTCATTATGAAAACGTCGGCGCCGACATATTCAAACATCATGCCAGCCAATCGCCTCTCTCGACACGTGGTGCAAGGTCTCAAGAACCATCCACATTGTTGAATGAACGGAAGTCCCTGGCATCGATTTACATCATGTGTCGCGCTCTTATTGCGGTATTGTCGGTATTGTCAAAAGACGCACTGGGTGACGCCCTAGGATTTAGCTTGGAGGAAACAACGTTTGAGCAGTTCAAGAAGCCAGATGTGAAACTGCTCTCTCAGTCAGCTAATCACAGGCTTAATGCCGAATTGTATGCCACAATGCTCGGACACCTGGCGAATGTTCGGTGAGCATGGGGTTCTCATCAGAAAAAATTCCAACATAACCCTTCCCCAGCTTTGTCAGTGTCACGGATCGTTTCCTTGGCGAGCTCGAGCCCGTAGCTAATGGTCAAGTGGCGAAAGACCTCGATACGAAATATGAGCATCTAGTGAAAGGGCTGCGTCATGTTCAGCTGAGAGTGAGAACCATCTTCTTATCTGCTTATTCGTGCTCATGTATCAGCTAGGTATGGCCCCCTGAAGCCTTTGAAGAAGGTGCCGAGTTTCTAGAGTTACTAGCCAAATCCTTTGCGAATGCGCATGGTCTTCGGTTTAAGATTGCTTTCGCCGATACATTGACTCGTCTATTACATCCTATTGGAAAGGTATGTTCTCATTTCTCTTGCTGATACTGATACACTCTAACACAATGCCAAGACGGCGCAGGCCGAGGTAAATCATCCACAGTGGGAGAAGGCAATTGAGAAGATATATCCCCGAGCTAAGGAAATGATGAGTAAACCACGCTATTGGCATGTCGCATATCCATTGGCTGTCACCAGCCTTTGTGTTGCGCCCCATCAATACTTTTTGCGCCACTGGACGACTTGCTTTGAGTACGGGCTGTCGAAGATGAAGGTTTGCATGCGAACAATCAATTTTGTTTTGTTTTGCTAACTCATTATGTAGGAGAAGCCTTATCGGATTCCTGTCTTGAATGGGATTATTCGATTGATATGGACATATTTATACCGCTGCCAGGAGCCATTAGCCACTTGCACTACCAAATTGGACTCCCTCCTCAAACATATCTTCCCTACGGGACGGTCATCAATCTCCCATCATGAAGAGCATCTCGAACCCTTCATCTACGTCTTGCATTTCATCCTGTCGCGTTATTTCGAGTACGGGCTGGGGGTCTGCATGGATTTGCTTCAAGAAGCCGTCGTCAATTCATCATCCACAGCTAATACCTTGGGCATCTTGGCTCCTGAACGCGTTGCTATATCCGCACAAGCCATCCTCTTAACTCTACATGCTTTCGAACGCGAGGAATCAGCTCCTACGTGGCCATCCAGTGTCGATTTCACTGCCGTACCATCCTGGGATGACTATCCTTCGTCTTCTGAAGCTCTCCCGTCTGCAGTGTTATCCAGGCATGGTGTTCAAGAGCTTCTTGACAGATATGGCACTGTCATCACCGCGATTGCGCGGGCTGCAAGCCAGTCTGTAGGCCAAATGTCCATCTTCGACGAACAGTGGTCGCTTTCCCGGTTCAACTCCGTCCATGAAGAGTTGCACAATATCGTTATTTGTCGACGACCTGAAGGATCCTTTGCGTACTCCAACAATCTCGTGTCGCAGATAACTATGCTACAGACATGTTTGCAGTCGTGGCCTCGCTGCTTGCACGCCTCCTTGCCCCTCACAGATGCCGTTAATATGCTCATCCGCGGTATCATCCATGTGGAGCCTCGCATCGGAGAAGCGGCGGGAGCGGCGCTGAGGCGCTTTATGGCCGATGGACGGTATGCGCCTGCAGTTTTGCGTCATTTCACAACCTTTCTATTTGATCCTGCGTGTATCGGGCGGGAAGGGTTCGGTGCAAGGCTTGTCCTCGAAAGTTCTCGGCTCCTGAATTTCTGGATCAGCCTTGTGGAAGGCTGGGTCAATGGTGTTCTTCAGAGACCCAAGGTGGACATCACAGCTAGCGAAAGGGAGACCATTGCCCTTCAAGGAGACGGGATCACTGCGGGCGCACTGTTTCTGCTGTCGCATGAACCTGCCAACATTCGCTGCGCAGGGGTCAAACTTATCCGCATGCTGGCGCCTTTTATTGCTCATATAAACGCTGACGATGGTGCTTATGCGGGTTCTTCCATCCTTTTGGATGAACTCCTGAATCGTGAAGCTCGTGACAATCCCCGTTTTCAGGGCTTTGACGAGTCATTGGATAGATCGGAGCTGGATCGTCTGCACCAATGGAGGCAGTATGCGAAAAAGGACGTGTTGTTGAGGATTGCCGACAGCGACTATGATAAGGACAGGAAGATATGGCGCTGTGTTTTCCCTAGCTTCATGCAAGCCTCATTCCAACAATCTTTGAAAGTTGTCGTAGACTGCCGTTCCATTATCGAGGCTGCAGCATCTCGCTACCATCCCTCGATGTTGCACCTGGCTGGACTCTCGTCTCTCAGCGGACGACTACCTGGTTCCTCTCGTGCGCCAGGCTCTTCCGACAAAGATGGGTACAAGCAAGTCAAAGATAATATGAACCTGATCGATCAATGGCATCTGTGGATCAAAAGTTTATGTGCTACAGCGACTGTATCGGACAACCGCGGTACCATTCAAGCTGGTAGAGAACATTCACGAGCCCCTTCGGACGCTACCTTTGAGCGCGAACGAATGACAACCACACGTTGCCTGTTCAAGTACTTGACGCCGTTCTTAGATGCTGAGTACGCTCCATTCCGTGATGCTGCTGTCCTCAGCATTAGCTCCTTCCCTTCTGCTGGGTTCTCGCAACTTTTGGAGGATTTGAATCTCTTTGCTTTCCGTCAATTCTACGATGACGCCCGGGCGAAATCTGGATCATCTGGGTCGAGTGGACGTTTTCGACGTCAAGCTCGTCTACACTCGGCCGTTGCTCGTATCTATTTCCTTACTGCTCCACAGCTGCAGCACCAAAGATCTTCTGCAAAACAAGATGCAATGGCATGTGCGCTCAACTTCATCCAGAACACGCAAACCTTCCTCGTTGCTCCGGAGAATCGCGATAACTATTCACTACAGCGCCTTCGCCGCTACTTCTGCGGTTTGGTCGAACGCTTCTTCGATAGCCTGGCGAACCTTGCCGACTCGGAACGATTTGTTTCATCCAACAGATGTATCACTCTTTACAGGCTTTGTGAAGAATGGTGCCAGTACGGCGTTCAATCCGAATCAGCAAAACAGAGATACATTCTCATGCAAAGAGCTGCGGCCGCGGCTGTGCACGACCCTCAAGCCGAGTCAGACTCTGCAGAGCGGTTTCAGCACGAGACTAAACTACTTTCCAATGCAGCCGTGGGTGCACTTGCTGCACTTTGCGTAAGCAAAATACTTCCTCCTTTATTGCTCAAAGCTGACCTAATAACAGCAAAGGGCATATTATCCCTCTGAAACCGTAGGGTCCTCATCACCTACGGATCGCCCTCAGGAGCCTGCGAAACCTTTGGAAGCTGTACAGATCTTGGATCGCCTCCATCATGTCTTTCAATCTTCTTACTCGCACGTTGTCATGTGTGGAAGGTACTCATTCACTCTTTCATGTATGCTATCTACTCATTCCTTTGCAGAAAATCTCTTTGTTCTCTCATCACCCCCAGTGAAGCAGATAAAGCATTGCTTAGCGAAGTCCTCCGGCGCTCCTTCATTGACTCGAAAGACTCGTCGCCCAATAGCTCTGCCTTCTTCGAGGTTCTATCCGAAGTTGTTTGCAGCGTGGACGTTGGTTCATACACTTTTGCGCAAATTATATCCTTAGGTTTGACCAACCTATGTCACGCTGATTCGAGAATCAGACAGAAATCCCTTAGGCTTCTCGAGGCCACGCATGAGAATTCCTCGGGCGTCTTGTCTTTTGGCGAGTTTCAGGCGATGGCTACAAGCCCTTTAAGCAGTGTGTACTTGCACACGCATCGGCTAGTCTCGGAGCGTCTCTCTGGCGAACATCCCAGCCACGCTAACGAGGTGGTCACGGAGATG
This sequence comes from Rhizopogon vinicolor AM-OR11-026, assembly GCA_001658105.1. Lineage (NCBI taxonomy): Eukaryota > Fungi > Basidiomycota > Agaricomycetes > Boletales > Rhizopogonaceae > Rhizopogon > Rhizopogon vinicolor. Next base: position 14,174 of record KV448674.1, read on the forward strand.
GCTACTTTACTGATGCGTATGCCCCGCAGTGGCAACGAGAGGGTCACCCTCTTATTGTTGCAGAGCCTTGAGTCTTGGGTCCCGCAAATACGGCTCACGCTTGACCCCGACAACGAGGGGCGTTTACACCCATCGCCAGCCAGCAGCCGCACTCTTTACCATCTCGTCACCCTCACAAAACGATACAGCGAGAGTCATTTCGAGCAGGTTGCCGCAATATGGACGCGATTCGTAGACTACCCGAATGAGACCTACGGAGCTGCCACTATAACTTTCCTCATCAATCAAGTGCTCAAGGTAGCGACGGGCGCATTCGTCGATTGCGCATGCACCATCGTAGCATGTCTTTCGCGTTCTGTTTCTGCCCTACAAGTTTACGAGCTTCTCTGCTACTACTGCGAGCCGGAACGCATGGTCCCTTCCCTTGATCACCAATTGAAGGAACCACCCGCCGCAGAAGACTTCGAGCTGTGGTCTGACTTGAATGCTCTCTTTGCTGAAGAGCAGCCGAAAATACTACTGGGACCCGCGCAGTATGCGCTTATCCTACTGGGGTCAGCTGTAGTCGAAGGGCAGTGGACGCATGTCACTTCGATACCGATCATTCTGCAAGCCATCTTTCCAAATATCGATCACCGCGTCCCCCTTATGAGGATCCGTGCTCGTGGAATACTTTTCCAGCTCTTGCGCATTTGCATTCCGGGCCTCGTGCAATCCAATTGCTCTGTATTAGTGGCGCAGATCAGTGCTTTGGAGGATCAGGGGGATTCTGTATTTTGGAAGGATGATGATGCCAACGAGATCGTGGAAGCTCGAATGAGCGCCCTGTTCTCTCAGGTGTTTCCTATGATCCAGCCTCTTGTCGCAACTCTGGAACAGACTGTAGGAAATTTGGCACTATCATACGTTGAGCTTTGCAACATGCGAAGTCTCGCACTTCGTTCCTTGCAGGTGATTCGCGTGTTGAGACTGCCTTTGAGTCATGCCGCCCTGGACCAGCTGCTGAGCCGTTTATCCGTTTCCATAGCGGACATGGATCCAGAAAGACAGACTTTTTCGGCCGAAGTCATTCGCACCATCACCGGTATGGTTACACTGGACGAGCTCGATGGTACACTGCTTCCTCGGCTTTTTTGGACAGTGTCTGCTGTGCTGTCAACCAGCGCGGAAACCGATTACCTAGAAGCTATCAAACTCTTGGCTGCATTCCTCGATCGCATTGATTTGAACGACCCTCTCGTCATTGACCTCATCCTCACCCAACGCCCTCGAGATTGGAGTGGGTCCATCGGATTACAGCAAGCCCTCATGAGCGGGTTGCGTTCTGCTACGACTCTAGATAACACCTTCATGGTCCTCAGGAGACTGGCAAAATTGAAGTGTCCCATGTTGCTCGACTCTCCCAAAAACTGGCTTCGAGACCTGTTTACACTGTCTCTACCATGGTGCATGCACGCTATGTCTAATGACCAGCATGACGAGGCTTTAAACGACTTTTGTTCTTCAATCGCTGACTTGGCTGATGAAGATGGTCTGGAGAGCATCAATCGGATCATGGTTTCCTTTGTCAAGCGTCGGTTCAGGACCAAGGATGATTTCCTTCGTCAGTCCGTTGGCAGTCTACGCGACCACTACCCTCCCGCTGATTGGACCGATATCACGACTCTGTTGTTGAGCCTCGTGCTCAACAAGGAGAGATGGCTTCAAGTGTCCTCGATGCACGTGCTTAAAGTCCTATTCCAGCAGCGTGCTCTGCAGTCGTTGGGCACAGAGCATCTCATGCCATTATTGCGGTTAGTGGAAGGAGACCTGGCCACTCAAGCTCTTGATGTGCTGGAGGAGCCAACGAAAATCACCGGGGGACCCACAGCCAAACAGGTCCTTCGCATGAGCATGCACATCTCCTCACTTACTGGTGCGGGTGAGACAGAGATCTTTGGGGTTCCTGAAGACTCTGGCTGGTGTATTGCACGCATACAACACCGACAAGGACAATGTCGCGCCAACGTCCTTGCGGTTGCTGTTATGTTCACAACATCATCGCGGATATCTACGGTGCACTTCCAGTCCGAGTCCCAAGACTCTATATTTGGGGATGCACTTGATGAGGACTTGGGAGTCTTAGTTCAGGACCTGCATGAGCTGAGCGAGTTCTTCCAGAATACAAAGCCTCAAGCGCGGCTCCTACCAAGTCTGCAGCTAGAGGATAGAGTCGCTTCTATTATGGCCAGGTCCACGGACGACTCCGGCGATATTCCACAGACTCCATTTGCTGACGTCTTCCGGATAAGCGGACCACGCGACCTCTCTGATGACTCCAGCGACGAGTCTGATCCCGAATCTGAGTTTGACGCATTCAAATACGACTCTCCGACCTTCTATTACACCGCTCCTAATGGCAAGGGGCTGTATTAACTTATCTCCACTACGCTTTCGTTGTTATCGATGCATCACAAAATCACTGTAATTTACATTATGACGGGTTCTATGTAGAGTTATGTACTAGCATTCTATGATAGATTGCAGTGTGGTCGTTCAGTCTAACAGCGTTCGAAAACTCGGTAAAGATCTGGTAAGCTCGCTACCTGTACGACATCGTTTTCCAGCAGGGACTTGGGTGCTGCCAGATATTTGCGCATCGCATGGAATAGTATGTTTTGTATGCGCCAGGCTTCAGCTTTCTGCTTCACCTGTTCATCTTCATCGGAGGCGGATGCTGAGACTACGGACAGTGGGGCTGGCGAGTAAAAGTATGCAAGCTCGCGCATGAAAGAGCTAAAGCACTCTTGCTCAGACTCCCAATGAACCTAAGGGGACTATGACATCGATAAAACGACAATATGGCA
>KV448675.1:0-16989 GCA_001658105.1 Rhizopogon vinicolor AM-OR11-026
AAGAAATACGGCCGGATTGGTCTTTCGACCCAATCTCGGACTTCTAGGTATCCATATAGGTAACGACATCCAAAGTTGCCTCCTCACGAACCTCGTTGAGCTCAATTGTACCTTTTATTAGATGTCCGATCCCAACTCATCATATGGTTCGGAACATGTCGTTCACCCTCCTTTCGAAATTTCCTCCAGATGTTTAGATATATTTTTATGTCGTGATCAATAGTAACTCAATAGGATAGTAGATTGGAAGTTACAGGAAGAGATTGAGAAGGATTCATGTATTTACCAGCCTGATCCGCCAGGACGCCACTGGATGCTGGCGTCCGGCCGAGTTATTGATAAACATCACACAGCCACAACAACGTGGAAAGCCGGCGGACGAGACAGGTTCCAAACTCACGATATGACTTGTGCTGGTCGGTGCGTCGACGATGATCAGTCATGATGTCCTCACCGGAGGATGCCGGCACAGATGACTTCGACATCGCGCCAAGTGTCTTTTAAACTCTGCTGTGCACAGTCCGCTGGTAATATGCTATCGGACTATTTGGACTTAAGCAGTGATTGGAGGTCTGACAGGAAAAATCAAACAAAGATCCTTAGCAAAGCTGATCACTCCCGCTTTCCTAGTCTCGAACCAGAGTCCAGACTCTTTAAGGTTCACTTTGACATAACATATGATCGGCGCTGAATTAAGAGACGTTACGGAAAATCTATTAGCGAGCGACTGAGAGAGAACTTCAGATGCTTCAATGAGTTTTGGGCGAAAGCGCGTAGCGCTTCCCGAGGCGCAAGTCCTAACCGAAGTGAGCTGCGATTCCCAAGATGTTAGGAGTCCGATGATGCATCAAGCGAACTTCGGATACCCAAAAATCAGGAGGATGGGATATAATGAGAACGAGAGAGAATTGGATTTAATGTAGAGGCGAGCAGAAACGGGAGCTTCGGCAGTCACCGCGGTGAGGTTCGCGATAGCTGGTTCTGCGAGATGAGTCACTAGGCATTGGCTATGGTTCGTTACACGTCCGTGTAAGGTCAATACGTCCATGCTCGCAGGGATAGCGAGGGTATACGTCCACGTATTACTCGTCCGTGTAAGGTCAACACTGTCCATGCACGCAGGAATAGCGAGAGCATACGTCCGTGTGCACGGGGAATGGAGTTCGTCCGCGTAATAAAGGTGTAGGCATCCACGTGGGTAGTGCGTAGGCATTCATGTGGGTAGTGCACGGGCATCCGCGTAGCGGGAATAATGCAAGGGAAGATCAGTAGTGCAAGGGTTATGAGAGTTTGTAACTGAAACCATTCATCTTGAGTTTCTTCTTCTCTGTCTCGAGTTGCTTCTTGCAGCCTCGACTTCTTGTTGATGTCTGGCTTGTTCCACTTGAACTGCGCGGGCGAGTGCTGCTTCGGCAACAGCCTGCTCTTCTTCCTCCCGTTGCTGGCTCCATTCTCCAACTCGGCGGTTGTGGCCCTCGGTCCATGATTGGATGAGGCGGTCGATAATCTGCGCGTCAGGTTGTCCAGTGGCTGTGTGAATGTCTCCCTGTATGTTATGGTGAGATTCGGCCGTGAGATCGAGACAGGCTTCGGCAGTGGGGTCAACCATTGTTGAGATCGGGTGCAAGGAAGTTGCAAATGCAGGTGGAGTGGTAGTGAGTTGGGGAGTAGACGAGCACGATGTTGAGCACGGCGTTGTACACGCGACGAACGGTACTTAGTCGCGGCACGAGAATAAGAGGTGCTATGGCACGTTTGCCGTTCGTTCGAACTTCGAAGACCTAACTCCATTACGTAGCGAGGTACGAGCGAAGGAACAAGCAGGGTTGAAAACAACACCACTGGCCCTTCCCAGGACCGGAAGAAGCCGAAGGTAGTCCCGAAACCTCTGGGTAGAGACTACAGCTTTCTATACAAAACCCCCCGCAGTTGGAATTTGTTATTCCGCGTTAATCAACGTTTACATAAATAATTCCAGGCACAGCGTTGTAACTCGCAATACGTTCGTGCTGGCATGGTAATCATTCGATGACTCGGAGGTTCCCTGCAAGGTTACTGCGTTGTCTAGATGCTGACTTATCAAGTTTTGGCTACCCTCAGGTCTTGAAACTCGTCTCTGCAGACCGTAATGCTACAGATAGCAGGTCCTGCAGCTCTCGCATTGGCATCACTACAGGCTGACGACGTTCACTTCCTTCGCTCGCTCTCAAAGGCAGAACTCCATGCTCATCTTAATGGATCTATCCCCATCAACACAATACTAGAACTTGCCCGACAATACTCGCCTTCCATTGCTCACACGACCGTTGAGGACAAGGCCGTCGCAAAGACTATCGAACGCCTCAAATCTGGAGTCTCCTTGAATGAAGTGTCTGACTTTTTTTATCTATTCCCCGCCATCTATGCCCTCACATCCACTCCACAAGCACTCCAGACCGCTACTTGTGCAGTCCTCCAGTCCTTCCTGAATGATGATGGCACAAACGGCCCGCAGTGTACGTACCTCGAACTGCGCACTACGCCTCGCGAGACACCGCACATGACGCGAGAGGATTACCTGGAAACCGTGCTTATGGAGATGGAGACGTATCCCGCTACTCAGGCTGCCCTGATAGTTTCCGTCGATCGTCGCATGGACGATAGGGACATTGAAGAATGTGTCAATCTTGCCATTAAGTTTAAAAACAGCGGAAGAAGAGTCGTGGGCATTGATCTATGTGGAGATCCGCTGAAGGGCGACATGCAGATTTTCACCAAGCATATTTTAAGAGCCAAGGAAGCTGGCCTTGGACTAACTGTTCATATCGCAGAGGTTTGTGGTCTTTACTATGTATGATTTACCTGGATCGATAAAGATATTTCGGCATGCAGACCACAAAGAATACACCCGAGGAATCCCAGTTACTCCTTAGTTGGCGTCCAGATCGGCTAGGACACGCAACATTCCTTTCAGAGGAACTCAAAGACGAATTCTTTGCGGATACTCCGCAGCAAACGATGCTGCTCGAATGTGATACGGGCATAACTGAACCCCAAACACGAACGAGTGACGCGAACGGACGGTACAAGCCATGCATTGAGATATGCTTGAGCTCCAATCTTTTGTAGGACCAAGCCAAATGTTGACTCCACGAGCTATGGAACTCAACTTTTTTCCCAGATGTAAAAGCGTGCTTTCCCTTGATGCGCATCATATTCACGATTATCTTAAGAATGACCACCCTGTCGTCATCTGTGTACGCAGGCTATTTATGATTCCAGCGCTTGCCTCACGTTTTGCGTTATTATAGACCGACGACGTCCTCCCTTTCCGAACATCTTGCCTCGGAGAGTACGCCTTGCTTCTTGCTCAGCGTCCGCTAGGGCTCGGACTGGATAGAAAGGACGTAGAAAGACTTGCGAAGATGGGCATGGATGCTGCTTTTTGAGACCTCGTACTTAGAGTCAAATTGGGTAAGTTCTAGGATACCAGTCGTATAAGAGGGTTCTCTCGACAGGCTGAACTCTTACAGTAGTATGCCCCTAATTCTCCTTTTTTTTCGAAGAGGCCGTCTCTTCTTCCGGAACCGGTTTGCATCCGTCTGGCCATTGCCTGGCGCAATGTAATTGTGGACTGCGCTTGCAATAACATTTTAAATTTGATCTCAACCCTAGTAGATCTAGGGCTTCTAATTCTTCTTTTCGCTTTAGCGCTATTTGATGGTCATCGACCGCGATTTGATGGCTATTGACCGCTATTGATGGCCATTGAGCGCCATTGTCTGGCGCAACGTAATTGCGCTCCTCCATTGTGCCCCGTGATCCTCTTTTTTTGCTCGAGATGAGTCCATTTGTCATGAAGACTCCTTCCAAGCATCGCGCATGATCGATGTCTTACCTCATACACTTACAGATCAGAAGCTTTAAAATGACAATTGAGGCGTCTGGTCGATATCCCAACTCTCTTAACAAATACTGCGCCAGTCATCAACATGGCATCAGTATCCAAGTCCCCTACTGTAGAGAATCCTCCTCTTGCGCCTCTCGTTCCCCTCCTGTCCCAGAAATTCAACATCACTGATATCAATGAGGACGTGGTCAAATGGAACAAGGAATGGGAGGCGGCGATCGCGTCATCGAGTGCAGCAAACATGATCAAGGAAGTATATCATACTTTCGACGATTCTCTTGTTACCTCAGATGACCTGGTGGACTTCCACTCGTCTCTCCGCGAATTGCAAGAAGTCGTAGCTCAAAACCTGCGCATCATCTATCACAACGGTCGCTTTAACATCATCTGGGTCTTGCTGAATACCTCTGAACAGAAGAGACATATCCTTGCTGGTCTAAATAAGGCATCTGAGGCAGACACGATATGGGCTCAAGATTGTCGTGCTCTTTGCTCAGAGATTATAGTTTCAAACTTTCTATCGCAGAGCGGAAAGGGTTTCATTGACTTTCTCGATCGCACATACGAGGTCCTCAAGTCTTCTGAAATGCCGGTGTTCCTGCCAAACCCGTGGTGGGAACAGGCGTCGGACGACCTGGATCTATCAAACCCATCGTGGAAAGAGGCATCGAATGAATCGTCTACGAACCCGAGATCCAAGGTCGTTTTTGAAGTCGCGACTATCGAGCGGAATCGGTTTATTGGTAACTTTTCCTCGCTCTTCGAACCCTTTTCATGTCTGAAATTCAGTGAATAGGAAACTTCGTCCTGTCCTCAGTGTCCTCCATCGCAAATGACATCGTCCATCATAGCGAGGGGATGAAAGATGTGCTGGACATCGTGGAGCACTCAAACCATGAGTTTTAGCACTGACAAAAATGACTTGCAGGGACAAACCCCTTATTCGCTGCGATAACTGCACGAAGATGCCAGAAGAGATCGAACTGGGTGTTCGCTTCATGGTCTGCAGTGCTTGTAAATCAAAGCTTGCATTCGAGGTGCACTATTGTTCTCGGTGCGTAGTTGTGCATATACGTCGCATCTTATCCACGATCCCTCATATTTCAATCTACAGAACCTGCCAAGAAAAAGATTGGCTGGTTCACAAACGCGCCTGCGGAAAGAAGAGAGTGTCAAAGGGTCTGACCGGAACCAAGGTAGACAGCCTTTGGGCATTCAACGATCACATTTCTGACATGGTTCGTACCTACCAAACGAGCCGGAACGGAACTATCGCTCCGAGGGATATCGGCTTAGGTGCCCCGACGGGCAAACGTTCCCCTGCCGCACAGCGTCAAGCTGAGATGCTTGAAGCCGACAAAGACGTCGATTACTTCCTCTTTACTGCGAGCGGTGAACCGGTTCGCTTTATGATCGATGATCCAGTGGTGAAGACGTTCTTCAGAACGGTTCGGGGTTTCGTCATGAGGCCTGACATTGGTGTTGAGGTTATGGCGGAGTTCATACTCAAATTCATGAGCAAATATCCTGGGTTGAGTCGGGATATTATCCTGGCGCAACTCTATGAAGAATACGGGGATGACGTGCTGGTGGTGTGGGAGTGGGAACATCCACCTGGAATGGAAACAGCGATAGAGTCTGAGGCGAAGAATTTCTCTAAAGTTTTTGGACCACTCGTTCGGATGTCTATGGACATTTTTGTACAGGTTTTGTTCTCGTTCGTCGTACATGATTTGACTGACCTGTGTTTACAGAAGCGGGGCACATTGGGTTAGGTCTAAGAGACTAGGAGGCTCCCAACGTAGCTTCCCCTTCACACCCGTCGAATTGCTTACTTTGTAAAGAATGGCTCGTTTTGTTGTAAACTAGGGTTTACAGAAGTCATTCGGTCTGGGGAAGGGCATGTTGCGAATAACGAACAATTGACCCCTGTGAATGGGACACAGCCTGGCACAGCACGAAGACTCTTTGCCTCAAGGCATGATACATCAGTGGCAAAAAGCACGCAAAAGAGCCATGTATGAAACTCCTTTACCTCATACATACAGATTGGAGAAGTGCATATCTTTACATGTACAGATTAGTATGGGCTATTCTCCCCTAGGCAGACCTTAAGTGACGAAAGAAGACTGTCGTTCTTCTCTATTTAGTATCTTGTCCAGGGTCCAGACTAGGTCTAGGTTGAATCTTACAACTGCATTGGCCAAGGTATGCTGGGCAAAGGGTAGTCTCCCGCAGTCAGATCTTGAAAGAAGGAAGACAGTCATTCATTCTGCTTTTAAGGGCCAACTCGAAGGGCTTATCATAATCTGTGGAAAATGGCAGGGAGCGAGCGAGATGACGACGGGCGAAAGGCTCAATTGGTGACGAATGTACTAGGTAGCGTGTATATAAGGGGGGTACGTATATAAGGGGGGTACCTCGTGTACTACATGCGGCGGACACGAGTACGTTCGATCGAAATATTCCAACATAATCATCATGGATGCGCTACGTAGTAGAGCGTTAGCTTTATCATATAAATGGGATATCCCAGCTCTCTGCTCGCAAAGAAAACACTGCGCTAGTTATCAATATGGCGTCTGTATCCCCTGCTGTAGAGAATTCACCTGTCGATCCTCTCTCCCCGCTCTTATCTAAGAAATTCAACATCACTGATATCAAGGAGGACCCCCTCAAATGGAATAAGGACTGGGAGGCGGTGATCGCGTCATCAAGTGCAGCAGACATGCTCAAGGGGATATGTCGTACCCTAGATGATTCTTTCTTTACCTCAGACGACCTGGTGGGCTTCCACTCGACTCTTCGCAAATTCCAAGAAGATATAGCCCAAGACTTGTGCTTCGTCTCTGAACACAAACTTGACGTTGTCTGGCTGTTGTTGAATGCCTCTGAGCAGAGAAGGCATATCCTTGAGGGCCTGAAGAAGGCATGTGAGGCCTCGCCACCACTTTGGGGCGACGATTGCCGTGCTTTCTGCCCAGAGATTGCAATTTCGAACTTCCTATCGCAGGGAGGGAAGGGTTTCCTCGACTTTCTCTCCCGCACATTGGAAGTCTTCGAGTCCTCTAAAACACCAGCGTTCCTGCCAAACACATGGTGGGAACAAGCGTCGGATCTACCAAACGCATGGTGGAATGAGGCATCGAATGAACTTCCACCGACAGAACAGAGATCCAGAAGTACTAGGATTGTTTTTGAAGTCGCGACTATCGCTCGGAATCAGTTTATCGGTAACAGTTATCCCTTTTTCAAACCTTTTCATGTCTGAAATTCAGTGAACAGGAAACTTCGTCCTGTCTTCAGTGAACTCGATTGCACATGACTTTGTCAATCATAGCGAAGGGATGAAAGATGTCCGGGACGTCGTGGACAATTCGGATGGATATTTTACCCGATCTTTAGCAAGCTTCAAGACGGAGTTGAGAGACAAACCCCTTATACGCTGCGAGAACTGCACGAAGATACAAGAAGAGATCGAACAAGCTGCTCGCTTCATGGTCTGTGGCACTTGCAAATCAAAGCTTGCATTCGAGGTTCACTATTGTTCTCGGTGCGTAGTTGTGCATATACTACATCGCATCGTATCTACAATCCTTTGCCAGAACCTGCCAAAAACAAGACTGGCCAGTTCACAAACGCGCCTGTGGCAAGAATAAAGTATCGAAAGGTCTGAGTGGAACCAAGGGAGACAGGTTTTGGGCATGTACCGATCCCATTACGGACATAATGTGTACCTTCCCAAGGAGCCAGGATGGAACCATCGCTCCGAGAGATATCGGCATAGGTCCCTCAACGGGCAAGCGTTCCCCCGCCGCAGAGCGTCAAGCTGAGATGCTCGAAGCCAACAAAGACGTCGATTACTTCCTATTCACTGCGAGCGGTGAACCGCTTTGCTTGGTGATCGATGATTCAGCAGTGAAGATGACCTTCAGAATCATGCGGGCTTCGGTCATGATGCCTGATATTGGTGTTGAGGCCCTGGCGGAGTATATACTTAAATGCACGAGCGGACATCCTGGATTGAGTCGGGACATCATCCTGAAGCAACTCTGTGCAGAATACGGAGATGACACTCCCCAAAAGCTGGCAAAGTTGGAGCGGGACAAACCACCTGGAATGGGCTCGGACACATTTATTGAGTCTATTGCGAAAAATTTCTCTAGGTCCAGATATCAATCACTCCGAATATTCGGTGACATGATATCCCCTTGAATGGTACAGGTATGGTTCTCGTTTGTCGCATATGATTTGGCTGATCTGCGTTTACTGATGCGGCGCGCATTAGGTTAGGTCTAAGAGACTAGGAGGTTTCCAACGTAGCTTTCTCTTTGTAAACAATCCTATTCCTATATGCCCCGCACTAACTTCAAACGCTAGCCTGTCGCATGCAAAGTGTCAGAAACCTCACTCCTTACACCAAAGCGGGTCGGATACATTCCCTTTCCTCATGTTTTCATTTCACTATGTCACATTTTTACCACTTCCCATCTCACCTCTTGCAGGCCATGAATACCGCATAGTGCCTCGCTTTATCACCATCGTCACACTTCATTTTCATTCATTGTTTCGTCTTGCTCGCCACTCGTTTTGCGCTACGGTCCTCTACATATTTAAGCCGCAATGTATTTCCTCGTAGATCGTCAGAATACATCTATCTTGACTCGTACTTTCAGGCCCGAACGCTAATGCTTATCGTCATCACCATTACCATTCAGTTCAATACACGCTGTATTTCGCGATCCACATCATTCTCCTTCGAACTCGTACTTTCATCGTGCTATCCGAATTCTAACTTCATAAAAAAGTAGGGTTATGCTGCGAATAAAGAACAATTGCACGACCATGAGGCACAGCACGAGTGTTGCTTACATCGCATATCGACCTTACATCTCCCTCGATGTGCTATTAATAGTCAGGATAAGATGCATCGGTAATTTCGTGGTCATGCCACTCGTCAAGTTTCAGTATGTTGCATGTATTTCAGTAATGCCAAGATACGTCGGGAAAATAGTACGATATAACAAATATAAATGCAACACTAAATGCCTCGTCCTCCCGTTACCTCCAGGGTGTGGCCAGTAACGTATGATGCAAGCGGTGAAGCGAGGCTGGACAGACAACCTGTGAGCTGACGTGCTAATATGAAAGCGGAAACGTACAAAAGCATGCCGGCGGCCGCTTCGTCAGCGTTGGCGCCCCTCTGCAGAGGAATGTCCGGAAAAGCATTAACGCTCTTGGGGGCGCTTTTCGGTACTCCGGGAATGCCCAATGCAACTTTCTTACCGTCAATCTCAATAGTCACACCGTCCTCTTTTGCTGCAGTCAACCTGTATCCCTGTCAGGTGCGATAATGGTGAGATTCGGTCACGGTATCATACCGAGTATGCACAAGGCCGTAGGCAATGGTATTCGCACGGACACCGAATGGTCCCCATTCCTTCGCGATGGTCTTAGTGAGACCCACAACAGCAGACTTTGCAGCAGCATAATTCGCTTGGCCAACATTTCCATGCAGACCAGATGTCGAAGAGACGTTAATGATAGAACGATTTTCCGGCTTATCGCTCTGCGACGCTGTCATTACACAAGAACGATTGGACCAGTAGGCTCGAACGAACCTTGACTCGGAAATATGGTGCCGCAGCACGAATGAGGCGGAAAGGTGCACGGACATGAATTTTCATAATGATGTCAAATGTATCATCTGGCATGGTGTGGATCATCTTGTCGAATGTGAAACCAGCTACATGGTATGTCAGAACGGATAGAACTCGATGACTGTTGCGAGAATATTGACCATTGTTCACGATGTGATTGATCTTGCCATACTGTCTGTGATACAATCAGAAATGAGATGCAGACATATGGCGCAATGACACTGACTTCACAGTTGCGTCTACAATTATTGTCGGGAAGTCGTCTGCACCGACATCTCCTGCGACGTATATTGCATCGCCACCTGCAGCCTTGATCTCTTCTACTACAGCCGCAGCCTTCTTGTCGTCGATACTGAGCAGTATAGAGGATCAGAGCCGGAATCATAGGATAGGAACGTCTTCGGGACTCACTCGCTGACCACAACTTTGGCACCTTCCTTCGCAAAGAGCAGAGCAGCACTGCGTCCAATACCCTATATAATCATACATTTATTAGTGCTCTACTCCATTCCAAGAACAAAAATCCGCACCTGGCCACTACCTGATCAACACTACCTAGCATCACAATATAGTCCTGCAAGGCAACACAAACTCACCAGTAATGATGGCTACCTCTCCACAAAGAAGTCCGCGTCCATGCGCATTACTGAGGTGACCAGATACTTGTGCTAGACGGCTTGTCATGATAATGTTCGTTGGGATGTGTGACAGCGTCAAGTGCTCAGTGGTGAGACTCTTACTTATACTTCGGCTCGGCTACAATCATTCCCGAACGAAGAGCTCGTGAAATTGGTTATTGAAGTCTTTTGATTCCTGCATTTTTCTATAACTTTCCTCCCTTTGCGGAAGACTCTCCGCTGTATTAGAGCGCCATTCGCCATCGATTATACTTGGTCTTCATACTTCCGAGTCAATTACCGAATGTCTTACTGTAAAGATTGAACGACACTGGCTCACCCGCGGCGATGTTCAACTTGGTGGTTATCACGGACAGAACTTGAAGTGGTGGGTGGTGAGCACTGAGTATGCATATTGAGCTTGCCAATGAAGTATTGACAGATGCCATGTTGTTGGTGCGTTGCGCAATGATCGACACGACCCACAGTACATACCAGATTCACACAGTTACTATGACCACTCCGACCTGGAACAAGCTGTTGTCTGCACGTTAACGTGGAACATTGAAACGCTGGCTATCATCCCTGTAACATCAGGATGACACTCGGCGTGGATAACTGACGATCGTGGGTGTACATTTCGCTAATGAGGTCTGCCTACTTTTCTGCATTCCTACGTGCGAGGACTAATATTTCTTGATGCCACTCCCTACTTTTAATTTGTTGCGCTAGGACCCCAAATGCCTGCGCTGACCGCCCCACATGATGCAGTGATTCAAAAGTGTTATACATAACATGCCAATTCCCTCTTTTCACCCAACGCCATGTATGGTAGTGCACACTGCACTCTTCACCGGAAGGTCCGGAACACAATCAAATCCATCCAGTAGTGTGTAGGCATACACAACGTACATTCGCGTGTTGTAGTATCTGTCTTGCAGGATGAAGGAAGGTCTACGATAGACTTCTAGGGCGACTCAGACGTCGCCTTATAATGTATCTTGTCCTTCCCATTCAGTCACATCATGGACAAGGACAACCGAGAGGACTTCACATTCGCGAAGCTGTCTCACCTCAAGCTAACAAACCCACCATGATTTATATTGCACACCTCACAAATATCTCCAACTTCCCTGCGATGTGAGCGTGGCGAGTTTTCAGGCCAAGTGGAACATTGGACCAGGGCTTCCTTGCTCTGCTTACCCCTCGTGTACGAAAAGTACATGGGTCCGGCGCGTGCTCTCAAAGAAGTAGGCATCGGATTTATCCTCGTCGGCAGCGGCTCCATCTTCAGCCTGCTCATCGCGTGCGTCTTCACCTCACCACTCGTGGACCCCTTGCTGACACCAAGCTGTATAAATTCATCACAACAATCTCAGCGTGGACAGAACCAGAATGCAAGAATGCGGATAACAATCCTCATGCAAGCTTTGGGCATTGACTCTCCCCGGATGGTGCAGTACGAAGAAGGCGGGCGCTATATTTTTTGGTTGTCATTTGGTGCGTCGTCGTCTCATCTTCTACTCGATTTCCTTCAATTAACCGCCATGTTGTCTTGAGGCTTCTGGCTGGCTTTGCTCTCCTTGCTTATGCTCAACCGGCGCGCACTCAACACATTCACGCATCCCGATGCAGATGTTGAGGAAGAGGACGACGGACACTCTTACCAACCTGTCTCTAATACCACACCCTCACCCGCGCCAATTGACATATGACAACTCCGACGCCACGGCGCCACCATTTCCCGACACCAACAGACCATCTACTACACCAACCAATGTCAGCACCATCTGGATCTCGACTGCTCGGCCTACCGTCAACCGTCTCCTGCAGCAGACTCAAGCGCCAACCGCACATCAGCATATTCTACCACACCCACAACTAGCACTAGTTACCCTGCCTCAAGACCAAGTATGGACGCTTATGGCGCATTCTCGGACCCTGCCCCCAAGTGGATTTGGCGGCGTATCGATGACATTTGCACCCCCTCCGTCGGACCCGGCTGTGCCTCGGGTGAGCAGGACGATGCAGTATGCGGACGCATATGCAGCCGTGTGGGCGTCGCTGGCGACGAGTCCGGTAGCTTCGCCAACCTGTGAGCCATACACGGGGTACCGATAATTTGGGGATGGAATGAGATTGTGGCCTAAGTAATAGTATTGGATATATGTTTGCGAGTACCTCTCAAACCATGCACCTACTATCGATGTTAGTGCTATAATTTACGATATCGATGACACTCGACTGTGCATTATCCACCTGCGTTGTTTCCCTATTCTGCCAGGCTTATTGACAACACGCAATAGACCGACTGACCACACACCCGCCATGCTGCGGTAATTGGTTAGATATATGGCAGGTTAGAATGGGCACCTCGACGTCTGCTCAGGGAGCAATGTGTAGGGATGCAGCAATGACGTATGCAAAGAGTCGTTGAGCACAAGTTCAAATCATGGTTGGTATATTCCTATCCTAAGCTCAAGAGCCATGGCGCGGTGGGTGTGTTGCTGGGAATTAGTGTCCCAACTGGTGCGTCAGTGTGGATGGCTGCAGGGTGCGCGCCAGTGACCGCAGCATCCTGTGAAGGCGTGGGGGCGAGTGCGGAACGGGGAACAACGACACTCAAGTGCTTTGGGTATGTCAATGGCTTTTGGAGGAAATACTGGGATAGAGCATGAAGAGAGTCTTGTCCATGTCGCCGCCATCCTTGCAAAATAAGTTCTATGGTACCCATTCATAAATTCCATGGTATCATGGTTCTTTGCAATGATACTCAATATCCATCGGTCTTTTCTTCGGGACTCTTGATGCTTGTCGAAGATTTCAACTTGGTCGGGCGAAAATTCATGAATGCGCGACGTCCTTTGCTTATAGTCACTGCAATAACATCAATCAGGATTCCAGGAAATGGACGCCGTGCATGGGCAGGAAGTTCTTCGACCAGGTTGCTGAGTCAGGTACACAACTCTCAACTACCCCTCAACGTAGCTTCGCGTTGATTCTTCGAAATATAGCACCCATTGCATTGCAGCATCAATTTACTCCCAGCTTCTGCATTGTGTGTATTCAGCCAGACCTCCGTTGGTTTAGTAGTACACACTTGACTAGTAAGCGAGGGGTGCGAGGCCGGTGAAATCTTGCTTTCACACCCGGTCTTCAGCTCGCCTTGACGCTCTCTGTGGGTGGAGTTTGCAGTTCAAATTTAACTAAAATATCTTTCGCCACAATAACATGGTACAAAATGTGGATAGTTTGCGAATGGCCTTGCGGAAGTGTCCCCCTGGTCATTCTTCGCGATCCTCGTGCCTTTACAACCTTGCCACCAGTCTCCAAGAGAGATTTAAGCAGAGGGGTGTCCTATCTGACCTCGATGAGGCCATTGACCTCCATCGAGCTGCACTTGCTCTGCGTCCCCTTGGTCATCCAGATCGATCCCGATCTCTCAACAACCTTGCCAACAGTCTCCGACACAAATTCAACCAGAGAGGTGTCCTGTCTGACCTGGATGAGGCCATTGACCTACATCGAGCTGCACTTTCTATCCGTCCCCCTGGTCATTCAGATCGATCCTCATCTCTCAACGACCTTGCCAGTAGTCTCCGAGACAGATTTGACCAGAGAGGCGCCCTGTCTGACCTGGATGAGGCCATTGATCTCCATCGAGCTGCCCTTGCTCTCCGTCCCCATGGACATTCTTTTCGATCCTCATCTCTCAACAATCTTGCCATCAGTCTCCAAGACAGATTTGACCAGAGGGGTGTGCTGTCTGACCTGGATGAGGCCATTGACCTCCATCGAGCTGCACTTGCTCTCCGTCTCCCTGGTCATTCAGATCGATGGACATCTCTCAACAGCCTTGCCATCAGTCTCCAAGACAGATTTGACGAGAGGGGTGTGCTGTCTGACCTGGATGAGGTCATTGACCTCCATCAAGCTGCACTTGCTCTCTGTCCCCCTGATCATTCAGATCGATCATTGGCTCTCAAAAACCTTGCTGATAGTCTCCAAGACAGATTCAAGCAGAAGGGTGTCATGTCTGACCTGGATGAGGCCATTGATCTCCATCGAGCTGCACTTACTCTCCGTCCCCCTGGTCACTCAGATCGATGGCCATCTCTCAATAACCTTGCCATCAGTCTCCAAGATAGATTCCATCAGAGGGGTATCCTGTGTGACCTGGATGAGGCTATTGAGCTCCATCACGCTGCACTATCTCTCTGTCCCCCTGGTCATTCAGATCGATCCTCATCTCTCAACAACCTTGCCAGCAGTCTCCGAGACAGATTCAACCAGAGGGGCATCCTGTCTGACCTGGATGAGGCCATTGACCTCCATCGAGCTGCACTTGCTCTCTGTCCCCCTGGTCATTCGTTTCGATCATCATCTCTCAACAACCTTGGCAACAATCTCCGAAACAGATTCAAACAGAGGGGTGTCCTGTCCGACCTGGATGAGGCCATTGACCTCCATCAAGCTGCACTTGCTCTCCATCCCCCTGGTCACTCAAATAGATCTGAATCTCTCAACAACCTTGCCATTAGTCTCCAACACAGATTTCACCATAGTGGTGTCCTGTGTGACCTGGATGAGGCTATTGAGCTCCATCATGCTGCAATTGCTCTCCGTCCCCCTGGTCATTCAGATCGATCCTCATCTCTCAACAACCTTGCCAACAGTCTCCAAGACAGATTCCACCACAGGGGTGTCCTGCCTGACCAGGATGAGGCCATTGACCTCCATCGAGCTGCACTTGCCCTCCGTCCCACTGGTCATTCTTTTCGATCCTCATCTCTCAACAACCTTGCCATCAGTCTCCAACAGAGATTCCACCATAGGGGTATCCTGTGTGACCTGGATGAGGCCATTGACCTCCATCATGCTACACTTACTCTCTGTCCCCCTGGTCATTCAGATCGATCCTCATCTCTGGACAATCTTGCCAACAGTCTCCGAGACAGATTCCATCAGAGGGGTGTCCTGTGTGACCTGGATGAGGCCATTGACCTCCATCGAGCTGCCCTTGCTCTCCGTCCCACTGGTCATTCAGATCGATCCTCATCTCTCAACAACCTTGCCATCAGTCTCCGAGACAGATTCAACCAGAGGGGTGTCCTGTCTGACCTGGATGAGGCCATTGACCTCCATCATGCTACACTTGCTCTCTGTCCCCCTGGTCATTCGGATCGATCCTCCTCCCTCAACAACCTTGCTATCAGTCTCCAACAGAGATTTAAGCAGAGGAATGTCCTGTCTGACCTAGATGAGGCCATTGGCCTCCATCGAGCTGCACTTGCTCTCCATCCCCCTGGTCATTCAGATCGATCCTCATCTCTCAACAACCTTGCTGTTGGTCTCCGATACAGATTTGACGAGAGAGGTGTGTTGTCTGACCTGGATGAGGTCATTGACCTCCATCGAGCTGCACTTGCTCTCCGTCCCCCTGGTCATTTGCATCGATCCTCATCTCTCGACAACCTTGCCAATAGTCTCCAAGACAGATTCGACCAGAGGGGTATCCTGTCTGACCAGGATGAGGCCATTGACCTCCATCGAGCTGCACTTGCTCTCTATCCCCCTGGTCATTCACATCGATCATCATGTCTCAACAACCTTGCTGTTGGTCTCCGATACAGATTTGACAAGAGGGGCGGCCTGTCTGACCTGGATGAGGCCATTGAACTCCATCGAACTGCACTTGCTCTCCATCCCCCTGGTCATCCAGATCGATCCTCATATCTCAAGAACCTTGCTATCAATCTCCGAGACAGATTCAAGCAGGGGGGTGTCCTGTCTGACTTGGATGAGGCCTTCAGCCATTATTCACAACTCTCACAAGCATCTCATGCTGTTTCACATGTTGACCTTGAAGCTGCCAGGTCATGGACCACCTCAGCTGAACAGCTGAACCATAGTTCAATGTTGACTGCATATCAGACTGCATTGATGTTCCTGGATCAATGGCAGCATCTTGCCGGTTTGTCATCTTCTTCATATCATTTCAATCTCGTGAGGGAGGCTACTTCATCCCTGGCAATGGATGCCTTCTCATGCAGTGTTCGTCATGGTGCTTTCACGACTGCTGTGGAATTGCTGGAGCAAGGTCGTACAGTATTCTGGACACAGTTGGCACGTTTCCAGGCCCCGGCGGATGAAATTTCTGCATCAGGTGACATGGGCAAGGCTTTGGTGGCGGAGTTCAAGAAACTCAGCTTTCACCTTCGTAATGTACTAGAGGGTTCTACTGAAGACACTACCCAAATTCGCAAACTGACCGTGCAACGGGATGATGTCATATCTCGCATCCGCATGCTGCCTGACTTTTCCCGGTTTCTCCTGCCTCCACTCTTCTCTGACCTCCAGAAGGCAGCACAAGATGGTCCAGTCATCATTCTCAATGCAAGCCAGTATAGTTGTGATGCTTTGATTATTCTCAGTGCCCAAGATCCTGTCCACCTCAGCCTTGATATTGCACAAGTGGAGGTCTCCGAGTGGTCCACCGAGTTGCAGTCCATCACCAAGGATGCTGGATCTTCTGATGATCATCTGCAACAAAATCTCATTGTCGGCGTTCTACGCGAACTTTGGCAGCATATTGTTGCCCCAATAGTCACAGTTCTCAAGGAATTAATTCGCCCTCGCTCACGAATCTGGTGGTGTCCTACTACTGAATTTACGCTACTTCCTCTGCATGCAGCAGGATCATATGTGAAGAATGGCGATAAGTTGTCCGACTTCTACATATCATCCTATACTCCAACGTTGGCCGCGCTCATTCGTGCAAGACAGCAGGTTTCTCTGGATGCATCGACTCCGCATTTTGTCG
>KV448676.1:0-16976 GCA_001658105.1 Rhizopogon vinicolor AM-OR11-026
ATTCCTCACGACGACGTAGTAGATGGACAGCGGACTTTGCAGTAGAACAACAGGCAGCAAACAACAACAATACCTTCACCGTCTGCCCGAACCAAGTTTCACCTTCGGCATCCATCCCAACAGCTACTAGTGGTACACAAATCATTAGTGTTGGTACTACCTCAGCGATATCGACCAGCCCTGGGAATACCACTTCATCCACTTCATCCAGCACAAAGAACGCCATCATCGGTGGCGCAGTGGGTGGTGGTGCGCTTGCCATAATCGCACTGCTCGGTGGTCTTTATTGTATCAGACGGAGAAAGAAGCCTCGCATGATTCAGGATACGCCATCCCCGTTTCTAGGCCAACCCATGGGCGAGCAGCCTGTCTATGGAACGTCATTCACAAAGACTGAACCAGGTGCTTGCAGTCTCATCTCGTGCACTCACGAACTCACATCATTCCCTAGTAACCGTGCATAGATATAGCAGCTTCAGTCCAGTTCGGCTTGACAGCTCTGGAGAGTCTTCTTTACCGATGATGAGTTCCTTGAGTCCCGAGCGGACCCAATCATTGAACACATCTAGTATTGGCACGGCACGTCTCTTGAATGACAGTGTGTCGGAAGCAACAGCACTTTACAGTCGAGAAGACGATGCTGGCACTCTGATTCCCCCAGATGATGCACCTAGAGGAAGGCTTCCGCCTGCATATAATCTATCTTGGGTATCCAGAAATAGCCCGGGCCGCCACGCAGCTTCACTGATGGTAGTTTCCTTTCGTGATATTATCCTTCATCGTGTTCACCGTGTAATTGCGTAGATCAATCATCATCAAACCAAAACATTCAGACTGTGCACCGCGATACCACACGCCCAGCAAGAGGAAGTCTCCCAGAGATTCCGCAAGAGAAAAGAAATTCCAGGTGGAGTTCTGATAGCTGAGCAAACGTATTATATTGTTCATCGTTTCATACATTCTCAAATGTCGTATGCACTGGTATTCTATCACGTGTGGTGGATCTAATTACAGATGGGAACTATATAATTCTATATTACCAGCTGTCTATCAGCGTGGCCACCAAGTGCACCAACGGGCCGAGGTCTTTCGGACTCAGGTCACCTGGCAGTAATTGCAAGATACCAACCTTATCAGCGACATTATCTTGTCTTTACACTGTCTCGTCATTTACCTTTATTGACATCGAGTAGTTAACGACTACGAATTCCATACCATGATGAAACCGTTGAAAGCTACCGTGAACTGTGACATGGGGGAGGTAAGCAATATCATTGCAAGCACTTCGTTTATCGTGTTAACCGCTATATAAGGGTTTCTCTCTATACACCATGGTGTGTTAGTTCACAATCGATATCGTCTCGTCTGTTTGAAGAGAGCGCTGAATAGGGAGATGACGAAGGTCTTATGAAGACAATACATTTAGCAAATATCGCCTGTGGATTCCATGCTTCGTTGAGTTCCACCATTAACACTATCTGCTCGTGCTATAACAGTCCTACTCAGCGACTTTTCAGTAATGAACAAGACAGTCGCACTCGCAAAATCCAACAATGTCCTTGCGGGCGCCCACCCTTCCTTGCCGGATTTGCAAGGTTTTGGACGCCGCGAGATGGCGATTGAGCCGGTGAGCTAAGCCATTTCAGTCAATGTTAATGTATTGGAACAATTCATGAGTTTCCAGGACGAGCTAGAATCCTGCTTTATCTATCAGGTCGGTGCACTGGACGGGTTCCTGAAACGCTATGGCCTTCCAATGAATCACGTACGCACTTTTCCTGCAACGATTTATATAGACCAGTAATTGGGATAGCCATAGATCAAACCCCATGGCTCGATTTATGGTCAGACGGCACGCTCCATTGACCTCGCGAGGGCAGTTGTAGGTGTCACAAAGGTCTTCAAAGCTAGTGCGGCCAGCCCTCAAGGTGTCGCCTTTATGGGACTCGCCGGAACAGCTCATCAGCAAGCTGCAGAAGAGCTGGGCGTGCCGTTTATTGCAGGTCTGTCACCGCCGTACTCATTTGCATGACAATGAGTCACGAGGAAAGTTCAGAATGGTTTGCTGACCTTGATTACAACGACGAGGGAAAACTGTTGATCACAAAGTCAGTTTTTCTATCGTAGTCAGTCGATGCTTTCATTCACCGGCCTCTTGAACTCTAGGAAACATGATCCTGTACCCATTGAAGTCGTGCGTCAGCGGGTGAATACATTTCTCTGGCTATGGCGATCACAGAGTTCGATCCCTCAGCGCTATGCTCATTTGATTGCAGGTCCAAAACCTTCTACAGCAGCATAAAGTCACTACGGTCGGGGGCAAGTTGCTCGACATTGGAGCAAATGTAGGTGAGGTCTCAATATGCTGCCACTCCGATACTCCAGTGAGCATCTCTCCTTGCAATCGAGTAGCGACAGGTGGTAATCCGGCTGTTTTAGGGCGCGGTTCAAATTGCCCAAGCGGTCAAAGCCTTGGTAGACGAAAGCAACCAGGAAGCTGGTTATGTGTGAGCGGAATGGATAACTTAATATACTTATTGAGCATAAGAACTGCTATCCAAGAATGCACGTTTTGACAGGCGATACTACAAGAGCAATGATTAAATGCGATAGCGTCCACATAACTTAGTCATTCGTGTTTCCTGCTGTGGGGCACGACGCAAAATCTCCAATTGGAATTATATCAATCGCGGAGTGCGCTTGGTTGTCCGGAACCCCATGTAAAGTGTCAGACGTCAGATAGCGATGAAATTATGCTGAAATTTAGTAGCGGTCGAAGTCGCTCGTCCGACACAATAGTACAGCCGAAGGACTTTGTTTTTATCGATATTTCGTCAGGGTGGGTTCATCCGAGTCCTCGGAATTGATACCTTACATTGTCATGGGCCTAGAACATGGGTACTAGTGCTGGAATCAAATAAAGTCTACAGTAATCGACGTTACGGCGTGGCATTACCACCAAGTTTGAGATATAGTGTGCAAGAAACCTCGTCAAAAAATGAATGTGAGTGAAACCATTGATATCCTTCTGGAGCGCTGGGTATATGGTATGTTTTAACAGTAGCAGAGTCGAAAGGCACGTGAATGGAATGATTCATCTACCATGTGCAAGAGAAGTTGTGATATCGCGTTACGGCTTGCTGCGCTGGACGCTAGGCTCCCTGTCCGACGAATGTGAGGGAAACTCCCCTTCTTGGTATTCTGAATCGGGGTCAACGTTCTGTCGCGAGGGCGCGTCTCTTGGGTCTTCCCAGACAGGATCATAGGCCGGAGGCAGTCTTCCAGATCCTGAACGTAAAAGGGTTGGAACAGCTCCTGCGTCCTCGTGCCTGAGTCCGATGGATGAACTTGCATTCCCAAGGAGATACGATGATCGGCCACTTTCACTAACAGTTGCGGCCAGTGCAATAGTGGAAGGTGATGTCGAGGAGAAGTTGCTTGACATTGGCAGATGACCCCCTTTGCGTGCACGCCCGAACCCGTACGAGCTCCGGTTCCCTGATGTCGAGTCTGGTTTGATCGAGGATTGATATTCTTACCTTGACAAATAATGTATCCAAAGACTCACCAGGGACTGTATATGGCGAGATGACCTCTACTCCAGGTGCATAAAGATTATCCACCTCCAATGGAACGCGGGCAAGCTTCCGTTGGCGCTTACGCCAGCGAAATCTTACCACTGCAGCAGCAATGACTAGCGCTGCTACGCTACCAATCACAGCACCTACGATTGTGGAAATATTGGAACTCTGTGCAGAACCCGCTGATGCAACGGTCGTAGTTTGGGAGGGGGCTGAAGTGGTGATTGTAATGTGGCTGGAGCTCAAGGTTGTGCTTGTTGTGCTGTTGCAGTTGGTATACATATTGTTGTTTGTTGCCGCTTCGTCCGCGACAGCGCTGTCCATGGTGTATACACTTGGTTCTGATTTTAGTGCATCATTA
The DNA here is from genome assembly GCA_001658105.1 of Rhizopogon vinicolor AM-OR11-026. Lineage (NCBI taxonomy): Eukaryota > Fungi > Basidiomycota > Agaricomycetes > Boletales > Rhizopogonaceae > Rhizopogon > Rhizopogon vinicolor. The sequence continues at coordinate 3,943 of KV448676.1, forward strand.
ATCTTGTATGTCTGATTTACGTACTAGAACCTGTGATACGCGCCATCTGCATCGGTAACACGCTCGATGAGGTGGACACTCACCATGCCCCGTCATTCCAAAAGAGGTTGTATAAGAAATTAGCGAGTTTGATGTCTTTGTTGCAGACTGCCGACTGTATGTCAGTAGGAAGCCTGCAGAAGAAACCGCCTAAATAACTAGCAAGTGGAACTGAAATACCACAGGACTTACGATTGATTCGTCCCTGGACTACAAAACGGTCCACTCGGGGAGCGATACAGCGCGTATGCACCGGCGCCTGAAAAATCAATTAATTTCTAACAATCTGATCAAAACTGCTGAAGTACTACCTGCGTCGATGCCCGCAACAGACCCGCCGTCTACGTCCCATTGACAGCTTGGTAGTAAGTTAGCGCAGTGCTGCAAGAACTGATGAAATAAAGTATACTTCATACACAGCATGCTTAGCGCCCACGATATGGAGTTACAGCAGCAACTCTCTAGTCATGAATGTAAGCCTGGCCGAGAGGAGAGGGACCTGATCGGGACGCACGCAATTGATCGTCACATTGATCACCTGGAGTATTTGCTCGGAAGTTTGGGACTTGATCTTTGGATGGATCGCTTCATATTCTATTTGGTGTCCATGAACACAAAGGAAAACATACAAGTGGGGTTGCATATTTGTCTTAGATTTTGATATGTCTCGCCTATTGAACCCGAGAGGTCAAGTAAGGGCGAAAAAGAAGAAGAATCTCACATGCTGTCTCTCCAACCGCATCAGTGTACCACTGTGTCATATTCCCCGCACAAGTAGTGTTTCCTGCAATTGTAAAGTCGATTAAATACACCAGCAGGACAGCTGCGATGGTGGGGACAAGAATTCGAGGCATTTTAGTTGAAACTAGTCGCGAGTGTCGTTTGGAGAAAGTTCAAGGAGAAGGACGACTTGAAGCTGTACCATACTCTGCCGCTGGCATATCTGTATAACCGACTTGGCACAAACTATTGTCAAGGCAATATTGATTCATATGACGTTGTTATTAATTTGTACTATGTATGGATCAGGAACAAAAGGCCTCAACCACAGAGTCCACTTACCTCGGAGGAAAATACATCATTCAGTCCTGGAGCTGCATTGTTGAACAGAGATTACCATCAGTTCCTCTAAGCCAACGACGTAGGAACCTTGTAAGACTCGTGCCTGTCAGATCAATTGAATTGATCAACGCAAAGTATGCTCCAGTTCGGGCCGAGAAAATATCGGTCTGACTTTTAAAAATACGGCGGCATTAATCGGCATGAGTCGTGACCTGACTGCGACGTGTAACCCGCCTGGAGCGTAAGTACCATCTGAACGCGTGCTGATTGTCATTGCTGTCGAAGATGGTGAGCACGCATTTCTGACAAGACTGACAGTAGATAACAAAGCATAGGTTGTTCTAGCAGCATCGATATGCACAAAAGGCGGGAAAGGCAAGTTCACCAACGTCCCCACCCTTCCCCTACCGATCTCTTAATACAACCCTACAGCCGTTCTCTCGCGCCAATTTCACCCCATGACACGCACCCACATCGAATCCCTCCTTGCCTCCTTTCCAAAGCTCATCCCTACAAACTCTCAACACACCTCCGTCGAAACCGCCCAAGTCCGCTATGTCTACCAGCCCCTCGAAGACCTCTACATCCTCCTCATCACTAACAAAGCTTCCAACATCCTACAGGATATCGATACCCTCCACTTATTTGCCCGTGTCGTGTCTGATATGTGCCGCACCGCTGATGAGCACGAAATACAGAAACAGAGCTTTGAACTCCTTGGCGCGTTTGATGAGATCGTGAGCATGGGTTATCGGGAACAGGTCAATCTTATACAGGTTAGGAGCGTACTGGAGATGGAAAGTCATGAGGAGAAGATTCAAGACATCATCGCAAGGGTCAGTTTACTTTACTCAGACCCCTCCACCCCGCACTCATCTGGTAACAGAACAAAGAAGCAGAGGCCAAAGAAGAGCTCAAGCGCCGTGCCCGTCAACTCGAACTGCAGCGCCGTGAGCAGCAAAAGCGCGCCGTTGCTACAGGTGGTTCTGGGAGCTCATACCTTGGTGGTGGCATGTCCGGATACGCTCCCGTTCCTCAACGCTTCGATGCCCCGGAGATCTCTTCAGCGCGTACTGCATCACCCGCACCTGCGTCCAGTACCCGCGCTCCTCAGTTCAAAAGCAGCGGCATGAAGCTTGGCAGCAAAAAGACGAGACAAGCAGAATTCCTGGATGCTCTCGGTGGAGATCTAGTCTCCGAGGAGTTATCTGGCCCTCCCACCCCTTCTATACCTGAAACACCCCCAGTGTCAACTCAACCAAGAGGCAGCCTGCCTTCCATCGCTGCCGAAAGGTGAGCCATCGTATCCGTCCTAATTCCCTAACTCATGTCTATCTATAGCATACACATCGTCATCAAGGAACAAATCTCCGTCTCCCTCATGCGTGAAGGCGGCGTAAAATCAATGGAGGTTAAGGGCGACATGAACCTTCAGGTTTCCGACCCCGCTTGCGCGCACATCAAGCTCGCCCTCCCGCCTCACACCACCGACTTCGGCTCTGACCTGCAATTCAAGCAGCACCCCAATGTCGCCAAGTTCGCCCCCGGTCAGGATCGCATCGTCGCGCTCAAGGACCCCTCCCGTGCCTTCCCTGTCGGGCAAGCCCTGGCCGTGCTCAAGTGGCGCTACGCAGGGCACGACGAGTCCCTAGTACCGCTATCCAGTAAGCACTCCACACGCACCTGTCTTCTCATTTCCATGCTCACTTGCTCACCCCAAAGTTAACTGTTGGCCCTCCCCTTCAAACGACGGTACATGTGAGGTCAATATCGAATACGAGCTCGAAAACGAAAATGTTACCCTGCACGACGTCGTCATCTCCATCCCTCTCCCGTAAGTTTCCCCATTCGTCTACCTTCCCGAACACTATACCTAAACCATGCATCTAGCGCCGGCTCCTACCCCAGCGTCACCACGGAGTCCAGCTGGGCCATCAATCCCTCCACGCACTCTCTCGATTGGTCTATCCCGCTCGTCTCCACCACAGCGCGCAGTGGTACGCTCGAATTCACCGTCGGCGGTGATGACGCAGGTACCTTCTTCCCTGTGCGCGTATCGTTTGTGGGCCAGGGAAGTATTGCTGGCATCGGAGTGGTTGGAGTGTCGAGGGTCGATGGTGGCGAGGACCCGGCGTTCTCGGTGGATACAGTCGTTACGGCGGAGGATTATCTTGTCATTTGAGTGCTTTGTCGTGTATTCTAAATTATAGGCCCAGTAAGGCGATACGGTGGCTTGGTAGAACTCTACGACTTGAAGGTCGTATTAGGGTACCGCAACTTATCCTAGGCACGAATCATTTAAATTGCGATGACTATTCAGTCATAGGTGTGCCTCACCGTCACCAGTGATTAAATCTGTGTAAATGCGTCATCTTCCCCACTAATAGAGTCCTCACTTGCAATGATCTGTCCGCTGCCTTCCATATTTTCAAGGTTCACAAGGGTTCATGACGTTGTCTTCCGACAGTATGCAGCGAGCATTGGGCTGCTCTAAAAGTCACATCCTCTGGAATCCATTCATTTTTTCTAGTGCGACAATCGATCTCTCTTACGACTTCAGGCGCCACGCTGTCACGGTACCGCGTAGGAGCCCGCCTCATTCCGTCTCCACTAAGATATTGCCACGTCTACGTAGACCCATCGTACATGTTCGCCATGGTGCTCACACTGGCCAAAGTGACACCCATCGGATCAAATATTTTCGAAACAACATTTAGGTTTCTCTCGGAAGTATCAACTTGAGATCATGACCATTGGCAGGTAGTGCTCAGGCTGTTGGCAGAACTCTGCCATTCTGCCAATGGCGATTGCCGGCAGTTGGTCGAGGGTCTTTAGTAGAAGTCGGCAGAAGAAAAGTCAAAGTCAACCTTATTTGTACTTTTACGAGCAAATGATAGAATTTTGACAATTTGGGCCAGTGTTTCTTGGACTTTATGCACGCTAACATCATAAATAAAGGTCTAAGGGCCGTTCCACTCGAAAATCATCACCGACCACTTGGTTCAAGCCGAACAAGTCCAGAATTCATGTAACTGTCACTCCTTCAAATGCAACTACTAATGTTCGGAGTTCAGGCTGTAGAAGGCCGTGACGACAAACCTCTCGAACATATTCTCAACCGGAATGCTCGCCCCGCGACCCATCGGTTAATGTGCTGTTGACATCAGAGGGTGTCGCGTCAACGTGGCAATGGCAGGACAGGGCGGCAGAATGTTCTTTCACTACCGCATGACAACCACTGGATGGGTTTAAAAACTACAGTCGAGGGGGGAACAGGCCCCTCCCCGTCATCATACGCCGCCAGTTAGCTTCACTCTTCACCATGAAGCTCAACGCCATCACCGGTAGTACTGGTCTCACTCTTGCTTCTTTCGTCGGATTTGCTCTAGCACATGGAACCTATACTCTCATCGAGGATATCACTGGTGAAGGGTTTTATGACTCCTTCAACTTCGAGGCTATCCCCGACCCCACTCAGGGGCGTGTGTATGTCGACCCAGCCCTATCACGATCTGTTCTCTTCCTTATTGAATAACAGGAATTATGTCAACGAAACAGTGGCCAAGGCGCTCAATTTGACCTTTGCTACGGACGAGACCTTCATACTCCGCGCAGATGACTTCACAGTTCTAAACGCCAAAGGCGCGGGTCGAGATTCTGTCAGAATTCGATCCAACAACCAGTATACGACGCATGTTGCTGTGTAAGTGATTCCCCGGGGATGTCTCAAATACTGATGGACGTCGATGATAGCTTTGATATGCAGCATATGCCCGAAGGATGCGGGTAAGCATCCTTGCATTCGCTTAGTAGGAATTGTGTTACTCACTTGGCTAACATAGAACGTGGCCTGTAAGTAAATGGCACCAATGGCGTAAGCTCATTTGTAACATATAATCAGGCTGTCTGGGAAACGAACGAATCTGATTGGCCTAACGGTGTTCGTGTTTTTTTTTTCGCCTCTCGTGCATAGCTTTGCCTTGCTGAGCACATCTCTTTGTCAGGGTGAGGTCGATATCGTTGAGGGTGTCAACGACGTAGAGCCTAACCAGTCTACACTCCACACAAGCGACAGTTCGTACAGGACAATTCTCATGACTGAGCAACATTTAATGCCTTCTTTCGCGTAGACTGCACCATCCCGCCTTTCACTACCCAGCTGGGGTATGTCTTGATCCATTCTTGCACTGAACCTGCCCGAATACTATCTATTCAGAACCACGCTCTCTACTAATTGTTCCGCTGCATGTGAGACCCCCATAGCCATGGCTGATTCCAACTTCGTGCTAAAATGAACAGTCGATTTTAATGAGGGATGTGCTGTGGAACTTGCTGGCAACAACAGTTATGGTCCAGCATTCAATCGCATTGGTGGAGGATGGTGCATTACCTCTTTTTAACATGTTTTCGCGGCTTACATTGTCTCCCGTAGGTATGCTATGGAGCGTACAAATCACTACATCAATGTATGGTTCTGGGCAAGATCCGACCCATTTGCTCCGGATGATGTAACTTGCGGTGCGTCGACCGTCGACACCAGAAAATGGGTAACTCTCTTCGCACTCTTGCTCAATTCGTGGCTTACATACAATTTGACCGCCAGGGAATTCCTGCTGCGCACTTCCCTAATACCCAATGTGATCTTGCATCTCACTTTGGTCCCAATAACATTATCATCAACTTGACGTTTTGTGAGTCGAGCTTTGTGTTGTAGCGGTCTTGCGTATTTATGCAGCACGCAGGCGGCGCGAAAGCGGGTAACTCTACACTCTACACCGCTGCTGGATGCCCATCGGACTGCGAGACATTCGTTAATGGTAAGTGCCCACTCGCGAACGTTCAGTACAACTGCGAACCACCCCGCAGATAACCCGAGTGCATTCGAAAACGCCTACTTCCAGTTCTCGTCCATCAAAGTTTACACATAGATATCACAGCAGAGGCTGTAAAAGTGTTGTATGGAGGTACGTTACTTTTCAGATAGAAATAGAGTAGACCAGCCACACATCAGAATGTTCTCCGTACGCATCTATTTTTACATACACATTCACGCGTTACATGTTCCATTCACGTTTATGCTTCATTCTCCGTTTCAACACTCTCTAATAGTCCTCGCTGTAACATTGTTTCCCCTCGATCTTTCCAACTAAGATCGAGGTGAGCATGATTACTATGGCGTCCACATACTTATACTTAACAACACTACATACTAGTTTCCATTCTGTTTTCTAGGTATGCACTTGTCGTAGTCAATCTTTCCAACTAAAGATCGAGCTTCTATTCTGTTTTCTAGTCCGAGCCTGTCTACTCGCTACACAGAACAACATAGTTTGACCACCCGGGTGCGTTCGTGGCATTCCGGTTCGCATTCTCGACGCAATGAGACTTGGAAAATGACCGCAGAAATTTGCAAGATTGCCTTTCAGAATGGTTACCGGTGCGTGCGTATTAGTGTTCCGTGAAAAACTCCGGAGTTTTTCACGGAACACTAGTGCGTATCGCACGTCAGCCTCAGCCAAAAATTAGTTGTTTGTGATTAAGTAGAATGATTCGGCGCGGTTCTACGAGAACGAAGGTCAAACCGGCGTTGGCATCCAGCGAAGTTGCGTTAAGCGCGAGGATATTTTTTATCAGTGAGCTCGAAGCTCCTGGCAATTGACCGGGGGGCCTTTCACCTATCTGACGCCCTCCAGTGTAACCTCCAAGGTCTCCCACGGCGGTTATCATACGAGGGCTGCCGTGAAAGATTCAATCCCGAACCTTGGATACTGTAAGTCTTGTACTTGCCTATATTCGTCTGTACGGCTCATGAGATGGGTACTAAGTGGCATATGATGATTTATACTTAACCTACAATGCCATAGGAGGCAACAAGGCACGTCCGGTGCCTACAAGGCTCTTTTTTCAGTGGACGCCAAATCAGCTATTGATATTTCCAACCAGTTGACAATCACATAGCTCGGCGAAACACATAGAGACCCGCGGGGCTAATCTAGAGATGCCTGTGGTTAACCAAGTAGAGGTCAGGCTCTCTATTATGGACGTACATGAGCATCGCAAAGAAGCTGAACCTGTCATTAGTCGACTCCACCCGTTCTGTCAGCAGAGACTCTTCGTCGAATATTATAAATTGCAAACACAATATTGTTGTCCAGACATACCCACCTCCTCTGTGTGGTGCTCTGGACAATCCAGTCATTCAGGAACTCGCCACGAGGGCAATGATATACTGTCTCTGCTAGAGTCATAATATTAATGCGTAAGTTACAGTACTCGAAAGATGCTACACAAATTCTTATTGGCAGGCAGTCTTTACAATGAGGGTGCTAAGCTTTCCGTGGTTTAATCCGCTTATCTTAACGACTTCTGTCGCACAGATCTGTGCCTCTTCCCAAGTCCTCGCAGCCCCAATGTGTCATATCCAATAGCTTAGTACTCAACTGGAACATCGAATCTATGGACATAGCGAAGCTTGACGCGCTGAACCGCGGGAAGGAAGGCGCAGTTACCTGGAATCCAGTGGACGTTGATCAAGGAGCGGTGAAGTTTCAGAGGAGCCTACTCACACAGATATCAAACTGCAAATATGAGTAATATGGAAGTCGACGCCCTCCATGAGGGACCTCTATTCATAAACACATTGGATCACAACAGTATGCCACGGCAAAGCCACTACAGGAACAACCAAAAGGGACGATCTATCTTATATTGACATCTAGGACGTTCAACCTACCAACAAACGAATATATAATCAAGTACTGTTGCTGAAGGTCATGAGCCTCCGGCGAATATCAGATAAGCGCTCTTTTCTCGTTGAGAGCATTACGCGTTTCTGAACGATTGATGCATCTTCGCTGACTAACTCCTTCATGCGATCAGAGAAGTTGGACCCAGATGCAACATCAGTCAGTAGGCTGCCGAGAAGGCTCTGAGAAAGCTGTTTCGCCAGGGCATGATGGAGACCATGTTCAATCGTAAAAGGAATATGGTCGATGATACGCTGCTCAGAATGATAAAAAGCGTTGAAATGGAGGTGACAAGCGCAACTCACCTTATAGGCAACGTGATAATAGGCTCGAACATCAGCCATCACAACTAGCTCTTCCTCAAAAGAGTCGGGAGGTAACAGGCGCGAAAGATCTGAGGCCTTCAGATTCGGATATCCTGCTTCCGCGAGAGCCACCAAAGCTTTGACCTCGGGCGTCACCACCGGTGAGGAAGGGCGACAAGGAGCGGCTAGACTGGATGTGCGAGCTGCGTTCCACCCGGACACGGACTTTGATCCTGAATAGTCCAATACGCCGCGCGACCCAAACGATTCCACAACCTCCCGAACGCACTGTTTGCGAGCCTTCGACAGTTTGGGAGAGGGGTATTCTTTAACTGCTTCCGGGTACCTACAGGAGGTACGTTCGTCGTCCACTTCCGACTCGGAGTAGATGCAGGTCGTACTTTCTGGGACTGCTTCGACATAACTGTGCGTATCATTCCTCAACCCCTCAAACTCCGGAGTCTTATTGCGAGCCTTGTACTGAGTAGGATTACTCCGAACTACCCTGTAATGGCTCAGCCATTTTTCGCGGATTGTTTGAAGATAGTGCGTGTTTTGAGTATAGTGAGGAGTAGTCTCCAGATCCAAAGCCGTTTTGACGGCCTTTTGGGCGTGCGATTTGCAGGTATCAACCTGAATCCTAATCAAATTGCTGAAATCAAAGACTACTTGAGCGAAGGCAATGCTGGTGAAAAGCCAAGACTTACCCGACGTAATCTTCAAGAGCCCTGAAGCGTCCAAAATGGATACTGATAAGGTTGCTGATGACTTCAGCGAGCACATCATTGATAGCAGCGAGGCAGCGCTCAGACGGAGTAATCCAGAGTTTGGTGAACTGAGCGATTAGGTTCACCTTTGCCTGGTATGGCACGTTGTTCGGAAGCTCCCAACCGATTGCGCTTTATGGATAGCTGAGCTACTGTTCAATTGCCATAAGAAAATACGAGAACATACTCCTTGATTATTTTGCGGACATCGTATATGCCTATCGCGCTAACTCCAGGAGCTCGCTTAGTAAGAGTCATATTACCCTCAATATCGTCGAGCGGGACATATTCCTCCGGTTCTTCGAAGGGCCTGAAGTCCGGAGCAGTACCACGTATCTCGCTCTTGAAAATAGCATAGAGAGCACGATTCCGTTGCGCAAGGCGCTTGTCTTCGTGACTACCGTTCACAACACTCTTAAAGACATCGCAGAACGCGTTGATTCGTTCAAGGACCTCAATTTGCGGGTCATTTGTAAATGGAAGAGGCAGTGCATCCAGGTCCCTGTTACAATTTGCGAGGAGTCTGTCGACATCTTCCCTGAGGCGCGGTAATCTACAACTGATGTGAGTGCGGTAGCACCGGAAGTGACAGGAAAGTCCACGCACGCTTCCTCGATTAACTGGATGAGCAGACGGCTGATATCGGAGACAAAGCCCGGAATTCCAAACCGATGACGGTTGGCTACGTCCTTCCAGGGCGATGCCGTGTCGAAGTATTCGGCCGCAAGCCTTTGTGACTCAACACGAGAAAGACATTGTGCGCGTTCGGCATCATCTGGGAGACGTACGCAGTAGAAACCATGCCTCAGTTTGTGATCCTCCGAGCAGCCTTCAATGATTTCTACCCATCTGCGGCGCTGGTTAATAGCTCCAGCACCAAGCGTGTCAGGCTTCGTAAGCACACCTGAAAAACAGTTAGTCCATTCAATCATACTGCACTAAAGGCGACCTGCCAATCGTTCGCTTTCCACTGGGGTCTGCTTCCCTGGCAAGAGTCATGGATTGCTGATTTTCCATGTCGTCTACCACCGCATTTGTCAATTTAGGAGAAAAGGATTTCACAGTTCATACACGCACCACTCATTGGAATTGTGGTCAAGATGATGGTGTTTTCCTTCTTGGTGTAGTGCTCCGCCAAACCTTTTACCAACGCAACAGTGTCGGCTTCTTCGTTTTGTATCAAGCCTTCGTTGATCGTCAGATATGTCACCTCAGACCCAGATCATGATGTACTTACCTGGTAGATCATAGAACGATAACTCAGTCGCGTTGGGGTCTTTAATTGAGACACACACGACGTTGCAGGAGAACTTCAGCGTATTTTTCGTGTTCCTGAGTTCCTCGACGGTCTTTGTATGGAAACTCGAAGAAGGGACGTGCGGGTTCAAAATGGCTGTCTGCGCACGACGCAACCAAATTTCAACCTCATTCCTGTCTGTAATCGTTCGGCCGAAGGGTACAGTCGTAGGCTTCTGTTCTCGGCCGTTATTGACAACGCCCATTCGTAGTGTGATAGTGCAGGACCACGATGTGGCATCGCTGGACATTGTACATTCCATAGGGCATCTATATATCGTAGCATGAACGCGCCTTGCAGTAGTTGATGACAGCAAGCTTACCTCGTGCACGTCCCACTATCTCTTGGGACATTGATCTTTATCACTATGAAAAAAAACGGACAAATGACAAAACATTGCTGACGTACCCCACTAACAGCCTCAACAAGTGAGCTTTTTCCCGCTAAAAAATCAAGTTGAGATCTGAGCTCGCTACGAGGCAAGGTGACCACAAACCGGATTGTCCACCAATTACGACTACGGCTGGCAAGTCGATCAGCGCGTCAGCACTGTAGGAGTGTGAGCTATTTCTACAATTAGATGCACCAACACTTACCCCATTGATCGGAGGTCAGCCATCATTTCCATAAGCTCTCTACGCCTCCGGGCATAGTCCGTGGTCGATATGTCCACTTCAACCCATGTCTCGGGAGGGCTGACGGAACCAGGAAGCTCCGGAACAGACGTACCGTCCGAAGACTGTGAGATTGATGTAACAGATGTTGCTCGTTTGCGCCTATTGCGAAGCAAATCCATGGTAGCTTGGATGTCAGAAGTATATTGCACACGGTATCCGAACAAGCTCTGCTTTTATGCACCAGCGCTCAGCGCTCAATCCAGAGGGCTTCGAAGTTCTCGGACATGCTTATCAAAATATGGCCGCAACTGAGCAACTTTCTCCTACAGATCAGCACACGTTTCAACACGACGGACATCGTATTGTTCTGCATTGAGATTCCTATCCGATATTGAATTGTTAGTCTATCACAAAAGATCTGCACTGACTGTTTCGGCTGATTGGGTTGTTCTGGCGTTCTCTGATGTCAGAACCAAGTAAATAAGAGTCATCGGAAGACAGAGATGCACGAGATATTATCGTACATACACTATTATGAACATACAAATGTGCTTTGAAGGTTGAGGAACGTCGAGGCCTCGAGGCTTGGAAGCTTCGAATGATCTCTTTCTACGACGAATAGAAGACAATGGTTCTTCTCTGAATCCGCGGTCGTGCTTGGGGTCATTGGTGACATGGATATTTCAGACGATGCCAGGCCTCGCAGCCAGCGCTGTCTCGTTCTCTGTCAAAACTCGCAAAAGCAAAGAGAGGACGAGTGAGTCAACAGATGAGCAAGCAATCATGCAAAGTACACCGAGAAAATGATTGCATAAACGAGGTGGAGCTTCACCGCTCTGAACTTTGAAGTGACTTGAAGCAAGTTCGAACCGAATTTGCTTCGAGTCGGTGTCAGTATAAAAGGAACGACTGTCTTCGGGAATTGTAACAAAAGAAGTCAATTCAAGCTGGTTTGATCCATGTTTCCGCTGCCTTAGTGTGTTTTTGCGGTGTAGTCCAGTTTCCCGTAGTCAGTCAGACCTAGTCAGACCTTGAGAGAAAGAAGATAGTCATGGTGAAACACTGAAATCAGGACCCGGGACACCGATTAGGTAGTACCCGGCGCCCATAGTAGGTGTGTCAGTGTCTGGCATTCTACTAACGCACTCCTAGGCTTGTGGTGAACTTACCTCCCGCCAAAAATGAGAGCTGCAGTACTACTACTGGTAAGTTTCCTGGCGACGGAAATAGCATTTGTGAATTTGAAGGGAATGACACTAGTTTGGATTTTGTGTACGACTATGTATACATCGGTCTGGACTCTGGATCCGAGAACCGCCGCTGGCTCAACAAGGTTCGACAATGATTCGTGGGCTATATGGACACCCGCACTGCCCACATGCGTGGTGAGGTTCTCAACTGACCTTGCTTACTACTTTTGACCTCGAATCACCGTTGCTCAGTAGAGAAAGAACGACTATCTTCCTTCGTCACTCAAGGTCTGCCTACATAGGGGAGACTACCGTTGCTCCGAGTCATCTCGCCACCCACCGAACTTATTGGGTTGTTTAGTAAATGAAACAAAAGGCCATCGGAGGCTGTATACGAACTTCGATTTGCAAGCCACATCGTGTCACCTTCACACCATATGACAAGGCCGCCATCAAAGCATTCGGTATGCCTCCCGACTCATGAGACCAGATGATCATCCAACTGGCATACACGATCTTGCGTGGGGCTGAAGAGAGAGGAGTACATCAGGCAGCGAATACTGTAAAGGCCAGGCGGAGGTAAGTAAATAATCAGAATCATTATTCTACAATTTCAATCGGACGCCTTTTCATCACAAACATAATCCGCCATATGAATAACCAATTGCGCGATTTCTAGATCATCGGAAGTCAAGCCAGCAACGCAACCAGCAAGCAGTGGTTAAGCATTATTGCTGAAGGTCGTGAGTCTCCGGCGAATATCAGATAGGCGTCTTTTCCTCGTTGAGAGCATTGTACGTTTCTGGGCGATGGAAGGATCTTCGCTAACCAACTCATTCATACGCTCGGAGAAGTTGGGCCCAGATGCAACATCAGTCAGCAGGCTCGTAATAAGACTCTGAGAAAGCTGTTTCGCCAGGGCATGGTGGAGGCCATGCTCAATTGTGAGAGGAATATGGTCGATAACACGCTGCTTAGGAGATAAAACACCTTGAAATGGAGTTAAGAGTA
>KV448679.1:0-16904 GCA_001658105.1 Rhizopogon vinicolor AM-OR11-026
TTATTTTCTTGTCATTTAATGTTTAAACATGCGAAATCTATGTTATTAAATGTATTATAATATAATACAGTGAAAAAATTACAAGGAAAGGCAATGAAATCATGTTATATTTGAGCTCACTGTTGCCCACAGCGAGCACGAAGGTTTCGGTAACGTGCGGGAACGCCCGAAAAGCGTTTTATTAATATCTTTACTCGTTTTCACACGTGCCGAAATCATTGAAATTGCCGTATAACTTAAGGCCTGAGGTGATTTGGGACAGTATATATTGCTGGTGTTGAGGATTAGTGTAACTCAGTCTAATTATACTTAGCAAAGAGCGTGATCACTCAGTATAATGCATAAAGATTTTGTGGTCCCGACGCTATGCATGATGAGCAAGTGTACTATAATAGCTTTTCAAACTCTGCGTCCATGCATTACTCAACAGTTCGCAACGCGTCCATAAGTTCGGAATGAACATGAGAGCGTGCCGAAATGCTGCACGGGAAGTTAACAGGGCGGCTAAAAGGGATCAAATTAGTGACAGGGGCATAAAATAACTCAGGAAAACCAAGCACCGAGTGAGTCCTGTCGTGAACTCCGGGGTGAAGTTAATCACTTTACCCTGGTCATCTTTGGCGTAAGAAATGTCCAGCGTGGCCAACATGGTCACAACACCGGACCACATAGAGGCATCAGCAGCATACCGGCCTGATTAAAGTGTGTCTTAGCTCGTCACATGGTACTCGGCTGCACCAGTACAATTCAACCCACCTGGACATATACGCCGGCCTAGACCGAAAGCGTATTCTACAAGGTCATCTCCCGTCAACTTGCCGTTGGTGTCGAGAAACCTCTCTGGCATAAAACGAGCTGCATCTGGGTACCGCTTTTCATCGCGTGCGATGGCCCTAAGCCAAGTCAGTAACCAGAAAGGCTCAGTGTAATCCATCTGACCATGTATTGCACATGACGACCGCTCCTGTGCACAGTATTCAGGTTATAAGCTTGTATAAGCCTGTATAAGCTGGACAAAAATAACAAACCTTTTGGGATGAAGTAACCATTGTATGAGTCTTCACTCGACGTAGCATGTGGCACTCCTATAAAGTCATCTTCAGTCACGCGAGATCACTGGTGCTTTAGTGATGAAGATCACCAAGGGGTACGATGGGTTCCCATCGTAAAACCTCCCGCAAAATTGCATCAATATAGGGCAATGAAGCTCTGTCCTCAAATGTAGGTAAGTGCTCCTTTCCGATCACTGAGTTGATCTCCGCTTGTGCACGTTCTTGAACATGTGGATACAACACCATGGCGAGAAGAAAAACCATCATGGACGAAGAAGTCTGTAAAGAGGTTCAGCGACAGACATAATAATTCGGATATCACTGACCGTCTCATAGGCACCTGCATAGTGTGTATAGGTTAAGAGCATAAGTTCCATTGTGATAATGTTACTCGCCTACAATAGCATTGGCTGCTGAGCCCTTCAAGGCACTTTCAAATGTTGGTTGGAATGCCTCGTCTTGCTTTTGCATCCGTAGTAAATTTTCTGCCACCATTGACGACTGGATTGGGAGCGAGTTGTCGGCCTTGGAAAGTATGGAATGAATATTCGTTACAAAGAAAAAAAAAACATCCACACCATCTGCTGCTGCACAGTTCGAAACGGAACGTCCACCATTTCGGTCATCCGATTGGTCGAAACTTGAGCGTCGCGTTTGACCGAGGATCCCCAACACCAGTCAGGTAACTTCAGCACTGCATACCACAAGTCAACAGAGGCACATAATGTTTACCGTTTCTCATCAAGAAACTCAGCTTACAGAAGGGAAAGGTTTTGAGGATCATTGCTCTCTCGGGGGTCAACACACTAAAACCAAGATCCAGTGCATTTTCCATGACTCGAACCCGAGGGTCATCACGAGCACTAGGTTGGTAGCCGTACACAGCCGACATCGCAACAGAGGACGAAAAACTATGGACTGGTTAGTAATCACTCGATATTTAAACGTACAGTAACTGACGTTGCGAAGTGAGAATGATAATGTTGAGGATCATCGATCAGGTTGAGGACCATCTCACGAGCTCGCGTGATCTGCATTGGGCGAAATCTGAGTGCAGATTCTAGACGGAAGGACTGGTGAAAGAGTCGTCGGTTAAGACGCCATTCATCATTATACCCCATAAGAAAAAATGCGAACGACCACCCATATCTGTCTGTGTTTCAAACTAATAGAATAGAAGAATCCTGGAAGAACTCACGGTATGCGTGTGGCTAGGTATGGTCGATCGGAGTAAATCCGAGAACGCTTGTCCAGTAAGGCTTCTGCAATATGCTGGGAATTGATGATGACCGCTTCCTGGTCTAGAATCCGCACGAAAATCAAATCCCCTGACAGAGTTATTTGCACCACACGTCCACAAAATTGTATGTATACGTACCATAAACGGCACGCCATTCGGTGTAAGTTAACCAGGGTTCCTTAGTGTCGATACTTAAGATGTTCCCCAATAGTGGAAGCGGCGAGGGGCCAGGAGGAAGAGAAGGCATATTTTGACTTTTCAACCGCCTGAGGGCAGTGATGACAATAAATAAGACAGGAAGCACAGCGAGGATGGCAAGGTAGACATCGGCTGAGAGGACCATGATCAGGAGAAGTGCGCAGGTAGACCAGCCAAAGAATGAAATACTCCTTTATAACTGCGAGGACAGCAGCTCAACGTCACTTGTACAAGGAAGTTCTAAAAATACGCAAGTCTATATCACCATAAGAAGAGGCGGTGATCGCAGAAGAACGGCGACTTCGAGGAGCATGTGGTGGAGTCTTTTACATAAACAAAATTAGGAACAACCGGGTTAACCTCAGGTTCAACTTAACGTCTTGCGGTGTACTATACCTGTTGTAGGCGTCATAAGAACCAGTTTGGCTTATCGGCGCTGTCAGATCCACTGTGGACGGAAATGAGATCTCGAAATTACATAATTAGCACGAAGTACTTATTTGTGGGTAGGGGCGGCAGCACACTATTTGTCATCCAGACACGAATTGTAAAGTTCCAAAGCGGGGTCTCCCACTCACGTCCATATCCAGTATATCCAACTGATACGTACGCACTAGATAAACGGAAGAAGTTCGTCAAGAAGCCCAAGAAGCAATCGAAACGAGGTCAGTGCGAATCCGTAAGTCCGAGAAATGGAGCAAGTAGCGATTCTGGAAAATGATCAAATCCAAGCTGACCTTGCAAACTGCAGTATCGCCGACGTCTCATGCGCCAACATGCATCACGCTTGACGTCGATGAGCCACTGCCAACACTGCTATCTGCCACTTATCCAGCAACGCCGGAGGCTAGGGGCGGCTGCATCCAGCTCGCAGAAGCAAAATCCCGCATAGAAACTTAACATCGATAAGGAGTTGAAGTCATTGGAAAGTAAAGTGGAAGGATGTTGAGGAGAAAAAGGGACAAGAATGCAGGTTGAAGCTGAACGTTGAACCAAAGAGCTGCTACTTGGCAGCTCACTCATGTCAAAACCTAATACAGACACTTGAGGTGAGATCACGGCTTGAGTTTGGAAGTCTGACCAAACTTGAGCAGAAATAAAATAGTGATTAACAAGATGACTTGAAGGACTGACGAGGGTTTACGCAACTCATTGTCAGCTTCTGTTGTTAAAGGAGTCGCTCGTGCGCATTCTTCATTGCTCTCGACCTTATCCATACCCAGCGTTTGCCACCTACTCCGAGCCCATTAAGGATTTTAAAAGTTTCGTCGCTGAATGAAGCCTGTTCACAAATGTAAATGTGTCGTTCCGAACAGGCACATCGGCAGTCGAGTGAACGGCGAATAGGTCAACGCATACATGACTACTGGACAAGCATCGTCACCGCCATAGCCACGCATGCTAATGCAACATATGGGGACAAGCGTTCTCCTGTGTGAACGCCGTTCTTGAGGAAGCTCACAAGAAACTGCCTTTATAAAAACGCACCTATCCGTGCAGACATGAAGAATAGTCCGAGGAATCTGCTTGCTGTCTCAGTATTCATGAACTCTCGTATTGGGAGATACGTACCCTTCCTTGTTTTTATCGACCAGTCGTGGGGCAACTGCGCGCACGTATGTGCAAGTGCAGATCATCAACAAGATGACCAGAAGCAGGGATTGAAAGTTGAAGAGTGCTGACTTCGTCCCTTTAGTGTGCAACTCCAAATACAAAAGCTATAAATGTCGTACCATAAGGAAAGTGATGACGGCTGCAGGTAGGTTTGGCGACTACAGCAAGCTATAGTTGAACAGTGCCACGTTCGCTTATATAAGCTAAAACCCCTATGTCCTGAGAACGTCCTAGTCAGTACTTAGATGAGGCTGCCCTTCTTCACACTGAGTTACTCGTCTCGTTATCAAGACATATATATTTGATAAAAACCAAGCGTCCATGATCATACATGATTACAAACGCATCAAGGTGTGATAGACGTGAATGGATAAGGAGAAGCATCAACTACATCATCCAAGTGCTGCAATCCAGCGCAACTCCCGCCCGCAATACACTTAGCAATTTCCTCTCCAGCATGTAATCCTTCATAATAAGCACCATGAAGGAAACCTATATTTTGTCATCGTGAGCAAGCGTACCCAAGCCAAGGATAAGGAGTAAAAGCACTCACCATAGTACTTGAAGCTTGTCGCTTCACCTGCAAACCAGAGTCTCTGGTTCACTGTCGCCCTCAGGTTTTCCGCGTGTCCAGGAACAAAAGAAGCAGGCCAATTGGAATACGAGCCACGGAAGAGTGGGTCCGCATTCCAGCGCTTGAAAAGGAATGCGACAGGATCAGGAACGGTCGTGTTTGGGTACATGGCTCGGAGAACTTCCATGACTTCGTTCTGAACATCCGAATCTTCCATGCTCTCGATGCGCAGTGAGAAATCACCCTGAATATCGTTCAGATCAGTGAGAAGAGCGCGTATGAGTACAGCGGTCCTTACGGTTACGGTCACAAAGACTATGCCAGAGCCAGGAAGGAAGTCGACAACGTCAAGACTCTGCCAGATTGGATATCTCCCCCGTTGCTTGTCTGCATAGATGGCCATCTGATCCAGACACATTGATCAGAACCATCGAACCTCTTTGCAAGCATACACACCTGAGTGTCAAACCAGAACTTTTCGGTGAACTGTAAGAAGATTTTGGTATATGTAGCCTACGAACAGTTAATTTGCTGAAAACATTATCCTTGGGAAGACTTACCATGACCATATTTTGAATGGCCTCCACCTTCCATGCAGGAAGAGCAGGCTCGAACGCAACATCACCATATTGCAGTACGCCAACACTAAATGTACAAAGCACGTAGTCCGATGAAAGAGAGCTGCCATCTGCAAGCGTGACTGTGGCTCCATTGCTGCTGTATTCAATTGATGTGACAGTCGAATTCAATGAGACCTGGGAAGATTGAAGAAACTCTGCGGCTTCAGCTTGAATGATGGTTTTGAAGCCACGCGGGTCGATACAGAGGTTGTTCGTGTCTGAGAAACCGCCCATATCAGTGTTAAAGGTGAAGTTATTGTTCTGTGCGTATCAAGCATTCAGTTTATTGTACTTGCTGACTGGACATATGCAACATACCCATGCCGACATGATCCATGAATTTTGGTCTGGGGACTAGTGCGAGTCAATAGAGAATTGAAGTCCAGTAATACCTTCATACCTGTGCATCTAATGGTTGTGGGTTACAGCGATTAGCAGGCTCCAGCAGTTAAGAAATGGGGTACTTGCATTCCTAACAATTTCAACATCAGGAAACTGAAAAGTTTGCATCGTAAACATTATTCACGTACCCAGTCAACTTGATAATACTGACAAGCTGCTTCATACGGGTTCTTCGGCGTTGCACCGATAATGCCGTATGCGCTTTGGAGGTTGAGATCAACCTGCTGCGTTTTGATGCGTTCCGCTTATGGACCATGTGAGCACTGAGCACACGGAAATGAAGAGGGTCGATGACCATACCAGCAACCGCTATATATTGATCGAACTGGTCAACTGATGTGTCTAAGAGGTCGGTATAGTTTTTGAACCCATTATAGTCGTAAGTCGCTGTTCACAAGTGGCAAGTTCAAATTTCCAACTACGTATAGGAATCCAATATGATACACACTTATGCTGCCGTCGAGATCGTTGAACTGGTTCTTGAGATTGTACTTTCGTGCGAGCGTCAGAATGGGGTTAGCTGGCCCATCGCCGGTCTGCGTTCCCTGAATCCAGTTAGGGCCGAGTTCGATGGTGTACTGCTCGCCAGGTGCTCCAAACTCAATGTTCTGCATCCTTCCACCGAGCTCACCACGTGCTTCGACAATGAGAAAGTCGTCCATGCCCTGTTCATGCAGGGTGCGGGCAGCGATGACACCGGCTACACCACCTCCGAGGATGAGCACTTTGGCATCTTTGGTTGAGCGGCCGTCGTTCTGATGATTGGGCAAAGCATTGGTGAGAGCGACAAAGCCAAGGAGTATTGCGAAATGGACTTGACGCATGTCTGTGAGACTGGGGGGACGGTGAAGACACGCATGCCAACGGTTTGATTTATACGTTCCTGGATTATGCTGGGTCCGAGGAGGCGCGCGGTCGTGATGTATAAGGATGTCATGAGCGTCTGCTCGTCACGGTATATTTAGTTATCATGAGACTAGTATTTCGTGTGCAAAATAAGAATATTCGGCAATTGCTTAGCGTTGGTGGCGGTGCTGCAGAAATGGGTTTGCAGAGAACATTTGCTTTGACAGCTGGCGGTATCTTGGTTGTTTTCGCTGGTGCATCATATCTATCTGACAGTGACAAACCCATGGCTTCATTCCTTCGCCGCTTCACGACTTCCGCCTCGACCTCAAAACCTCTGTGAGCAGTTTCTTACTACCCGTAAAATTTTACTTTGCTCACGAAAAAATGTTGGCAGGTCTTCGCGTGTCTTCGTAGGTTCCAACGCGTCTTACTTGCTACCCCAGACTGAACCGTGCTTGAAACGCAGTTTGATGTTGCCATAGACAATAAGCCATCCGGCCGCATAACATTCAAACTCTACGATGAGATCGTCCCCAACACCGCGAAGAATTTCAGGGAGCTCGCCACGGGCCAACACGGATTCGGCTATGCTGGAAGCTCATTTCACCGTGTCATTCCCAATGTTATCATCCTCCTCCTCTTTGACGATTATCATGTCTGATGCAATTCGTCTTTTCAGTTCATGCTTCAAGGGGGTGATTTCACGCGACACAATGGTACTGGCGGCAAGTCCATATACGGGGAGAAGTTTGCAGGTCGGTTCTTTCGACGTTCAATTTTCTTTTTTATGCGACGCCTGATCGAACATACAGATGAGAATTTCAAAATGACGCACAACAAGCCTGGACTGCTTTCCATGGCGAATGCTGGCCCGAACACGAATGGCTCGCAAGTGCGTTAATTATTTAATGAATGTTATATTAGATCTTAAGGCCTCGCAGTTCTTCATCACCACCGTCGTCACGTCATGGTTGGATGGCAAGCATGTTGTCTTCGGCGAAGTAGAAAATGGGATGGATGTGGTCAGGACTATCGAAGCTCAGGGCACGTCGAGTGGTCGGACCAATAACAAAATCACTATAACAGCATCAGGTACAGTGGAGTAAGGAACGTCTACTTTGCTTAGCATCTACCACGCTTGCGTTGCATTTTGGTTCAATACAAACCACCGTTCATCTGGAATTTTGGTTAACGCTACTGAATAAGTTTACTAACAAGTAGTCATTCGGACACAGCGACGACTTTCGTGTGAATGTCTATATCTACTATTGTGCAGGCTGCTGTCGAGCTCCTCTTATCTACCAACACAGACAGACATGGTACCCATCATCACTGACCTCCCACCAGAACTCATCGAAGCCGTGCTCGTCCTGTCCGCTACCTCCGACAACCCAGGTTCCATAGCAGCGCTCTCCCAGACCTGCAAGTTCTTCCATGACCTAATCTACCAGTGCCCAGACCAACACCTTTGGCGCGAGATCTTCCTTACCACCTTTGACGACCCCAGACCAGCTCTGAACCACTTAAGCACCATTTCTGGTGGTCACCCCAGTTTCGATGCTCATAAGTTCAACTGGACACAGGAATACGTGCATCGCGTTAGCGCAGCAGCATACGTCAGATGTCCTCCGCCTGTCTGTAAAGATATGGCCCCTCCCAAATCCCGCGCACTGACACGACCAATATCTTCGCTGCAAGAGGTTCTCGGCACCTCCTCGTTATTAGACGTCATAAATGCTCTACTTTCAGTCATCAGCACATCCACGCCTTTCCCATTCTCCCCGTCCATTTCACTTACCATCCTGACCAATCCCGGTTCCCCAGAGGAGGTCAATTCCCCTTTCGCACCCATGATCAACTCTCCCCCATTCCCACCCCTACTCCTCATGCTAACTGCTAACTACAGTACCGTGTTAAACAGCCTCAACGCGACCTGGCTCCAAGACCTGTTAGAAACTGGGTTCCCTCCAGAGCTCACGCGGATGCTCCTGGGAAACCTGTCAATCGATGTCCAGGGCCGTCCGCCACACCACTCTGCTCTCACGCCTGCATCATACTGGGATGGTTCCGAGGCCAGCCAGTTATTCCACAAGCTTGTCTGTCTCACCGGCTTTATACCCATTCCCACACCCCCGTCACCAGTGGAACCTGAACTCTCACCGGAACCGGAGCTCACACCGGCAGACCTGCCCGTTCCGGGAGCTTGGACAGAAGCCCAGTGGGCATTCTCGTCAACGACACCAGGCCCGGCATCAGTTATCGACGAGGAAGAAGACAAGATACGTTCTCTGCCTCCCCTGTCCATCTCACGACCACAGTCATCATTCTACAGTGCCGAGGAACAGTACACTGATGCGCGCATCCTGGCACGCAGACGCGTCTACGACATGCGCTATCTCAGCCCCACGCGCATGTGGGGGCCATTCCAACCGGTCCAGCGCGAAGCCTCCGACATCAGTACCTCCTCGCGCAGAGGCAAGGACGAAGACGAGGAAGACGATGGCGATGATGAATCCGAGTCCGACGACGACGAAGACAACTTACATCTGATCTACGGGACGAACCGCAGGTCGCACCTGAAGCCACCGATCGCACCGTACGAGCTCTTGCCAGACTATGTGTGGCTCGCGTCCGCGCGCATCGTTGTAGAGGCGAATCTGCGGGAGGTGTTCGAGCGGTCGGAGGATCCGAATACGTTTTCGACGGGCAATATTTTACCACTTATACGCAAGATGCATACGGCACGTGTGGGTGGGTCGCCAGGGTATTGGCGTGGGTGGGTGAATCGACCTGGGAATGAGAACGGAGAAGGAGAGGAGTCGAAGGCGAGTGGGAAGAGCAAGCAGGACGAAGAAGTTGAGGGATGGGATTGGGCGGGGGTCGGTGGTATTTGGAAGTGAGTTTAAGAGCTATTTGAGAAATTTGAGTTGCTGATATGCACAGACGGTGTATTTGTTGGCTAGATTATCGAGAACTCTTGAGTAAGTATTCTTGGTTTCCCCCCTTGCAAAACCATCTCACCATGTTTCTTTGTAGTACACAATGTAAGCTTCATCAGTTGACGGGTCCATCAACTCTAATGCCTCACTACTACAGCTTGCACCAGAAAGATTCGTCGAGGACAACATCCAAGAAGCCTGTCGAATGATACCCATGACCATCCGCATAACCGGCTACTCCCAATGTCCCATCCCGCCAGGGAGCACCATCCGTCCCCTCCCGACCATCCACGTCGAAGGCGAGTCCATCGGGTCCGACCACAGTCAACACGACGTGCGGAAGATCAAAGGCACTGTGGGCATGATCGGCGACAGCGCGATCCGATGGTCACTGGTGAGTTGCGAGTGATTTTTTTGCTTTGTGTTGTTATACCCTGCGTACCTATTATACTGATGCCAAGTCTGACTCGAAGGTATCCTCGGCGACGGCTTCTAGTGCGTCGGAGTGGTCGTCAGAGGCGGTGCAGATTGGGGGCCCAGGCGCGGCGATGGGGTTGTTGGGAATGTGGACAGGGGCAATGCATGAGAGGCCGGATCCTCTTGGTGAGTGCTAGCGTATTGTTGGGCATAAATTCGGTTGTTGATGCTCGGGTTGGCATGTGCGTAGGTCCGTTTTGGGCTTGGAAGGTCGCATGAAATCACGGCGTATGGATGTGTAGGAGTTTTACGGGGGCTTTAGCCTTTTGGTAGAGTGTAATGGAAATGGCAATTCGGGGATGACCTCACCCGGTATGCCTTACTCCAGGTCAGGCAGCTCTTTAATAGATCAGAAGTTACGTGTCTTGGATGCAAGGTGACCTGTCCGTCGGATGTCATGTACTATGGACATTTTAGGATGGGCACACTCCAGACTCGGTAAAGGTCAACGGCATTTCAACGCTGCGAAAGGTGGTCATGATCCCGAATATTTGGTTATTGCGCAGATAGCGAGCAAGTTAGTACTATTCGTAAGCGCGAAGCCAGTTTCGTCTCGATGTCGACTACCTGATCAGCGAGGCCCATCAAATAGTCAACTTCGAGTCGTGGTGCTAACGCTGTACGGAGTAAAAGGGGATAGATTGAAAGACAAGACAATTATGACGACTCGGACGTACAATTGGGAGCGAGTTGTTATCGCGCAAATATGATCTAGCCACATTTATGGTTCACTGTTCGCTCGACGGCTTACTTAGTAATTATATTTTCTTCCCTTAGAGTTTACCTCGCTACGTGTAGGGTGGTAAGTTCTCCTAAGAGAGGGTCGCCTCATTGTGGTTTTAGGAAGGGGCTAGCAATTGTCTGAGGCTACCCAAAGATCGCTGACCGTTCACGGACTTCGACATCAGCAACAGCCGGGCCGGCGGGGAAATGAAATTGCAAAGCCGACGTTCAGTTGCCGTGCTTATCAAGGTTGACAAGATCTAGAAGCATGATATCTGTGGGGGCAGAGCACGTTCTTCATACAAATTTTTTTATTGAATACTAATGCTTCTCACTAACACAATTGCGGTCGGACTTCATGTTGTACTAATACGCCGTTGTGCATCGCGAACACAGGGTGTGCCATGGTCACCCCAGCGCAGTCTGCCGAAGCATGGGGCCCAGGATTCACTGGTGAGCGTCAACGCGGGTTTCTTGTGCGCTGTACAACTCATCTCAGCTTCCACCCTCTTCTAGGACTAACAATCTCTCTTGCGTGAGTCTATCCACCATCAGGTGATACTAGCACCTCAGGCTGAAGTCTGACCGAAGGATGTTTGGGGTTTCCTCCGGTCAAGTGGTCTTATATTTTCGCTCCTTTCCTATGGACAGCAGAACGCTGAAATTAAGCGTGAGTAATATCGTGAAATTTACAGCGCTTGGCCTTGACATGTAGACCGCAAGATTTTGACAATATTGTACGTTGCACTCATGGGCGATTGTCTATAGCATCTCAACCTCAGTGCCAGTATCTTGGACTGTCTTCATACCGTCGGTTTTATCGGGGCGATTTGGCGTATACTGGTGTCGTGCCACCGCACGTCATTAGACTGTCAGACGTCTTTCAGTTGGTAAGCTGAGCTTTTGAACGTCCCAATGCCATCATTTACTATAGCCCTTCTTAGGGGAGCATTGGTCAGTGAACTTCGTTGATTGCTTACGATATAGCATTTACATCTCCCGAACAGGCAGTCCTCATTGGAAATGTAATAAATATCAGTTAGGTGTAAGATATACATACTAACTAACCATGTCAGTATACCATTACTCTATTCGTGCAAAGGTAATTCCCTATTGTATTCCGAGAGGTTTCTAGCATCAGGAGGCTGACTTCCGCAGCTTCTATATACATAGGGTATGGATAAGTAAGGGGCAAAAATACTCGCATGGACGGCTTACCGCTCACACGGCTTTCTCTAGTCAGCGGAAGGAACAAGCTTGTGATAGGCCCCATAGTGAGTACACAATATATCCGGGTGCCCATGGGCTAAGTGGTTCAAGTGTGTCGCTGCATTTTTTCAGATATGTGAGTATATTCTATCTAGCTCAGTTTACACAGTGCTGAATACTGCAGTGTTTGGACTCTGTTCGTACAAATACTGTTGCGCACTCACATCTGACACTTTCTTCGACCGTCAGTATGCACAGGCACTGTGTAAGCCATCTTAGTTCCCCTCTATGCATGGAAATCTGACGTCGTCGCAGGCTTAAAGCTCGTGATTGGCAGGTCATGTTCAATGATCCAGTAGTATGTGCGCTTCTGCATCCACGATTGAACGCTTGATCAATCACGAGCACTTTACAGTACCCGGCTCTCGCAGCAGGTTCAAGCTCAGTCTGCGATGCGCTGATCACCACTTCCGTCGCCTATTTCCTGCGAACAAAGCGATCGCAGATGCATAGGTGCGATCTCGTAGTCGTTCAATGTCAACTGGTTGTTCACTGACACCACGCCTTAGACGAGAGAACTACATCCGGCAACTGAAAATCGTTTTCATGGAGATGGGGCTAATGTCATGGTGAGTGTGGCAATTGACGCCAGACGACAATGTGTGTTGATAATCGACAAAGTATTATGTCCGCTTTGCTTGCTGTGACGGTGGGTTGATGTCAGCGCTTGTTTGGCGGTTCTGTTCGGCTCAACGTGACTTGCAGCTTACGTTCCAAGATCCCCAAGCTAGACAATATTGGGCCGCCGCTCCCGCACCAATTCTGATAAAAAGTCAGTTGTAAAATCCTTCTTTTCACCGAGTTGACATCATTGTTCAATTGTAGCGTACTTCAATTCAATGCTTGCAGTGTGAGCACTGTCATTATTCTATGATGAGAGACCGACTTAAAAACGCCCCTTCCTTTTCCAGGCTTAACGCACGAAAGGTCATACGAGAGCGCCAAGTGGAGGGTGGCGGACTGATGTATGATCTGGCAACCATCCGCAACACTATCTTTGACCGTTCTATCCTTCTCAATGAGAACTAATCTCAAATAACATTCCTTACTTTTATTGCTGTCTACGGATGCTTGGTACTTGAGGCAGATGGAATAATCTGTTTGAGGTTCTTAATTCAATAATTGTGTGTGCATGTTTCGCTTTGCGGTCACCGTTTACTCAGGACTTCTCCTTTGGTCATACTTATGTTCGTCCCTCCGGCACCTAAGTCCATACTTACATTCTACAGAAGACCATTCATCGTATCCCGCAGCCTGAAGTCGTATTGCAGGACCCGCCCCCCCCAAGTATCATAGGGCGAAAACGACGCCCACGCCCATCGTCCAAGCCTACGACCCCCAATATGTAGTGCACCAAATGCGAGAAACTTCTCAGTACTACTAGGCGCTAGATTCTGATCTGTTCCAATTGTGATGGGCAGGAAATAAAAACACTGGAGTCACGATGCTGGAGATAGTGTTGTCGAAGTGAAATCACTTCGAGGTAACTTCGGTTCGCTTTGGAAAACATTTTGTAGAGTTCGGCTCTACCGAATTCGGACGAAGTGGTGCTTCGTCCACTTCGACTCGCCGAGGGGCTATTCGAAGTGACCTACTATATTTGTCTTCCCTGCCATGACTCTGCGGTCATGAATATGGCACCCCCTGTCTATGTGTCTCTACTAGTAGACTACTGCATTTCATTGTATATTCAACACAACTCCTGCGAATGGTCTGGAATATCCCGTGAATCGGTTCTATCTCTGAACTGCAGTCAAAAGCACTCCCGCACAACTTGCAAAGTCCCTTCGAAGCTCAGGCCACCCGCTAGAATCTGAAAGTACTCACTGGCAGTTTGCCATCACGACTCACGCTCATGATGAACCGTCGAATAGCAAATTTCTATCGCGGCAGTCAATCCCAGTTTCCGATGTACTTAGCTCCAAGGCCAGGTGGACCGCCGGAGAGCCACCCACCTCAGGTTTCACCACTGCTGACACATAATGGCTCTTTCGAAACTCTTCTTAACTTCTCGCCACCTCCACATGCACCAAGTCCAACATCCAATGCACCTACTAGTAATCCATATGCCACCGGTGCATCGGCCCTTCATCAGATGATGCCAACACAACATGTTGAGCTGCTGCGTCAGATACGGGCTTCCGCTGACATGCAGTGTCCCATCCCACCGGCAGGCCATGACAATACAAGTTAATTATCCTCAATTTCAGATGCTTCCCCCATGTCGTGAACCTTGCAGTGCAATTAATTCTGAAAATAAAGGACAACCCTGTTGTGTCTGTTCTTGCCTCGTCGGAGCAGCCAGACCTTCGGTTGTATGCTGATGCCTTAGAAAATGATCCTATTGGTAAATGTCACGAAATTATCAGCGCTTGCCGACATTCGGGGCAACGTTGCCGTCCACTACAGGCCGTTATTGAAGCAGGAAATGCTAATGGATATTGGAGGGGTAAGCTTTCTGATGGCGAGGACAAGATACCAGTGCTTCGCCTTCTGCAAGATTGCCCAACGCGGTGGTCGTCAACATTCAAAATTATAGATCGTGTTCTCATACTCTACCCGGTCAGTAGTTTGACCTCTTTGGTCCGAACTTTCATTTATGCTCTCCATCTCAAGGCCATCCAGTCATTCATCCAAGAAATCCAAAATTCAAACATTGCGCACCTGTCGATGGACTCGAAGGACCTTGGTGTCTTGCGAGACATTCATCAAATCATTGAAGTCTCTCATGCAGCTCAAGAACTCCCCACCGCAGAGCGCACGCCTACCCTGTCCATGGCCCTATCATCCTATGAACTCCTCAAAAACAAGTGGTCCGAGCTGAAGCAAACTATTTGGGAGCTCTCTCATTATATTGATTTTGGTCTTGACAAGCTCACGGAGTACATACATGAAAGTAGGAAAACACGAATCTATGCGCTCGCTATGAGTAAGTCATCACATACTTCCACAACTTTAATTTGGCTTACTTTTTCCGATATAGTTATTAATCCCAGCATCAAACTTGAATGGATGTTGAATGCAGTATGTGTTTTATCGTTCCTTCTTTCAGAGTCCCTGATTTAGTATGGATTGCAGATGACATCCTACCGTGCATCGATTCGTTCGCAGCAGAATTCACAGCTGCATGTTCAGTTACCACAGTTCTCACTGTCCGGAAATGGCCCCACATCTGCAGCCGCACAGTCTTTGATGACAGGGTTTGGACATATGACCCGAATGAACACTAGTGTCCGGCGCTCCTCGTTTACGAGCCGTCCGCAAACACCTCTCTAAAGCCCTTCACCAACACCTGTCGAGGTTGAGCCAATCCCAGCCTTATCGTCAGAAGAGCACACAGCAAGAGCAAGGCCGCAAAGATGCCGAGCGAGAACTTCAGTGCTACGAAGATGCAGGGATTTTTGATGTCACGGCAGAACGCACAGCGGATATTAATTGTTCGCCTTTGGGAGGTATAGGCACCGCCGTCAATAAAATATTTGTTGATTCAAGTATTCCCTCTTCTTTTCCATGTTGCTATGGACGTCCTTCCTGCACAAGCCTCATCTGTGCCTTCCGAGCGTGTTTTCTCATCTAGTAAGGAGACTTGTACAGTCCTGAGCGC
This sequence comes from Rhizopogon vinicolor AM-OR11-026, assembly GCA_001658105.1. Classification (NCBI taxonomy): domain Eukaryota; kingdom Fungi; phylum Basidiomycota; class Agaricomycetes; order Boletales; family Rhizopogonaceae; genus Rhizopogon; species Rhizopogon vinicolor. The sequence continues at coordinate 15,562 of KV448679.1, forward strand.
CAATCTTTCGCCACCAGTCCTTGAAGCCCTACAAATGCTCTAATTTTCTTACAAGCAAGACCGACTAAACTTTACAGAGGACTTGGTTGCTGATGAAATAGATTACAACATTTCAGGACGTGTGTCCAAGAAAGCTATTGATGAACTTCAGTTGACTTCGTTACTGTCGAAGCCTTTCGAACTGTGCACAATTTCCACTTCGCTTCGCTTCAGTTCGCCTCGCGGCAACACTAGCTGAAGATCATCTGGTTTGATGGTTTAATCTGGCAGTTTCTGGGTCAGATTGAGCTGTCGGAACCGAGTCGTTGTTGGGCCCGGAGAACTTTTTTTGTTTTGTTTTGTTTTGTTTTTTGTATCCATTTTTGTCCTATTGGGAGTGACGTATTCTATGCAGGACAATACTAGCTAGTCTAGAGACCTCTTGTCCCTTCTCCATCTCTACGAAGATGGGGTGACTGTAAGTAACTGTACTGGGTGTGTGTGTGGGTGCGGACAAGATATGGTAACGCGTGTCCGGAGAACTTCAGAAGTGCGGCGTGCCCAAACTCGTTATCGCATAGTATGAGAGTCAATAGTAGTGTAAGGACTCGTAGTCCCCTGGCAACGGAAACCCTTTCTTGACGTCTGATATACCGTACTTCATTCTTTACGCCACTGTCAACATTTCTATTCGTTATCGTTACCCTACGACGCCGCCCCCTTCCTACTACTTATTTAAGTATCCATTCGCGTCGTACATTCAGCAGCACAGAAGCAGAGTAGTGGTAGTTCTTCTCCCTTCCAAACTCACTCACGGTTAGTGATGTTCCGGCTCGGCTTGGCCCAAAAGCCGCGGCTTTGGCCCTCAGGATCTGAAGGCCGGGCCAAAGCCCCAATTGACGGCTTGGCTTTGGCTTGGCCCGGCCTGAGCCACGGCCCAAGTAGAGAAAATGTAATTAGACTATTTACAACAAACGGTCAAAAATCTGATTCGATGTCATCCTCATCCTCCTCCAGAAGAAAATCTTCCTAGCCTTCCTCTTCGACATCGCCCTCACTTGCCTTCCGGTCAAGATCCGTTTCGACTCCGAAACCATCAAGTTCCTCAGTGGATGATGAAGGTCCTGGCTCGCGGAAGAGTAGACTGTGACGAATGGCACATTTGACGCACTGAAGTGCCTCAACAATGTCACCTTTAAGCCGATTACGACACTTGCTGGTGGTGATACCACCCTGTGAGAAAGCCCGTTCACTTGAAACAGATGACGCCATGATGGACAAGTAGTCACGAGCAATTGAAGTCCACACCGGCCCAAATCTATGCGCATTGATCTACGCAAACCAAAAGTCAATAATGAGAACAG
>KV448680.1:0-16891 GCA_001658105.1 Rhizopogon vinicolor AM-OR11-026
GCTTGACTCGTCTCCAGATGTCAAGTCGCCAAAGGCTATATTTGCTACCCGGAGCTGACCAGGCGTTCGTGGGGTTTCTTGTACGCTGGGTGTGCTTATACCCGCACTATCTTGCCGGATGATGGTCATGGGGAAGTATAACTCGGGTCCTTCGTGCGAGATGTGCGCCTCCAAGCTTGACACAGAACTGTCCTCGATGGGGTCTCTCGCTGGCTGGTCGTCATCCCCCGCATTCTGCGCTGCGGCACGCGAGCGAATCCTCCGTACTAAGAATACCAGGCCGCAGGCGATGATGCAGACCGCGGCGAGGATGATCACCACGTAGAACACGGCGGATAAGTGAGTCCTAGTGGTGTTCGTGGGAGAGGCGAGTGTTGTCGGTGCAGATAATGAGCTGTTGCTACTTGTGGAGAAGTGAATTATGGTGGTGTTCACAAAAACGGGAGAGGGGTGTGCTGTCGGTGTAAATGGTGAGCTGTTGCTACTTGTGGAAAAGTGACTTTTGGTGGTTTTTACGAAAATGGAAGATGCGAGTGCTGTCGGTGCAGATAATGGGTTGTTCGTGCTTGTGGAGTCGGATGGAATGATGGTCACTGTGAGTGACGAGAATGACTTGGAGAAGGTGGAGATCGCGCTGCCAAGTGATGAAAATATTGTCCCATTCCCAATAGCTGAAATCTTTACGAGAGCAGGGGAGGGAATCAGCGATGCCCAGGAGTATATAACTGGCTTACTGTCTGTACTCCGGTTGCGCTGATAAGCACGGAACTGAGTTGTGTGAGATCGCCTTCGGGGTCAAACGAATTCTCTCCAGGTACTGCAGGATGGTCTAAGTTCGTGATGGACAACTGACCGTTTGGTCCCACTGTGGTCACAGTGGGATCTTCTCTGCGCTCGCTGTCATGTGAAGTCAATAGCAGCATCCCTGTCGAAGATACTATATGCATGGTCGTATCTGTGCACCTGGGCGCTGGAGAAGACGAGGTGCTTGTCAGAAATCAGGGAAGCTCTTTTTTGAATCGCGCCACTCATTTTTTCCAATCCACATTGCGAAACGGACTGACTTGAGGGTTTGGGTTCTGGCAATTTGGTTTCAGCCTGCGGCTCACAGGGGAACACCATATTTGGCGCATAACCGGCGCCAAACGGTAGTCGCGACTCGCGGCACGGGAACAAGAGGTGCTATTACTAAGGTAGGCGTCGTGAGAATTCTACGAGCATCACGTGATAAAACGTTACAATTGAAAACTCAAAATAAAGGTTAACTATTTGACAAGAAAACGAAACGATATTCTGTAAATATGACAGTCTATATAGTGCCTTCACGGACATTATCATATTTTCAGAATGAGGAGATGTTGTATTTGGCTGCTAGCGGAGTCGAAGCTGACTCGGAACGCAGCGCTTCGAAGAAGCTGCGAAGTGAAGACTGGACTCATGGTCGACAAACCGCAAAGGCGAAAGTATCGTGCTCTCAAGCGTGCTGACGATGCACTGTACGCTCGTAAAATGCCAAAGGGTAAATGGAAAACATGGGGTGTGGCAGTGGCTATCAAAGATGTCAATGGAAAAACCATCATGAATGTCAGGGGTAAACAGGTCAAGGAATGCATTAGAATGACTGATGGACGACTCGCTAATGGTAATCTGCGACAGCTGTAATTTCCAGAAGGTCACGAAAAAGCCAGATGGTTCAAGGGCATGGCTCAGTTGCTCGTCGAGAGGCAAACATTTCAAGTGTCCAGGCGACGGAACAGCTTGCTGTTGCCGTCGACTAATGTACAGCCAACCCAATTTCGCGTCCGTCTAATTTCACCTTGGATCCTCTTGTCGTGTGCGAGGTTTTCATGTGATATTTGTGCCAAAATATCACTGCGAGCTCAATTTCATTGAGCAGGTTTTGCTAAGCGACTTTAGCGAATGAAGGACCAGCCTTCATCAGAGGTAGATCTCGAGCAAGATGTTATCACTTCGCTTGATGCAGTACCATTGTCATCCATGCGGCGGTAAGTTTCATCTGATTGCCATCAGGGAATCTTCATCGATCCAAGTTCTCGCACAGCTTTGCAAATAGATCTGCTCTATTCATCGATGCTCATCGGAAAGGGTTCAACGGAGTACAGGCTGTGTGGGTAATCAAAAATTACCGCGGCCATCATGAGAGAGATTTCGATCTCTCCGCCGTGACCTAGGTTTTTAGTATTATATAAATTTTCTGCTACTGTACACGCGCCATCATGACTAGTACCTATTCCCACTCCGAGTCGGCATCCACTCGGCATACTTAGCTTTAACTGTGTCACATCATTGTTGTTAATATTCATAGGGATTTTTCCACAGATAGAACCCTTTCTGTGGAAAAATCCCTAGTTTGCTGATGCTTAGAGGTTATCGGTATGTCGAGCATGGTCGCAGTCGATCGTGATCGCAGGTGCTGCAGACTCTCACTGTCCAGGCTCTTATTACTGAGTGGGAAACTCTGTTCTGCGCTCGCATTTTATCCGATGCAAGTTCCCATTACAACAAATTTCAGTAACTCTTCCATGCTCCCTGCAGCCCTGTCACACTTATGCTGCTCTTAACAAAGTCAGATCAAAGAAGGACTCAGGCGCCTACACTATACAATCATGAACAGCATCACTCGGAACATGTAAATTTTCCATAACCTCTCATTTGCTTCGTGTATCAAGTGCGTCGCGCTCATGTATCTTCTTCACATGCTGTGTTATGACATATAAACCTTTGGGTGCCAGTGGAACAGACAGTAAATCTAACTGTTCTCTTCATGTCTGACGGTCACTCTTTCAGCTACCAACCTTTGAATTCAAGGAGGGTATACACGTTCGACGAGTGCACATCTACTCGAAGGATCGTTATCTGGGGATCCTTCATCTCCATTCTTGCTAGCTTCGGTTTCATTGTCTGCGGTGTTTACATCTGGGTCACATCACGTCAGAATCCCCAACACGTTCATGGGCTGCTGTACTTCAACGGCTATATAGCCAGTGAAATATACAGCATGGTGTTGAATTTGTTCGTTACTGCCTTCACCGAATGTGCTGGAGTGATGCATTCGACTAGCTTGCGATTTGCATTATTCCGAGAACACAGGGTCGCGTACAACTCGAATTTGCGTCTTGTTCATGGATCTGATAAAAGGACTATGAACTCCGCCACCATCAATACCGTCATGGCATTCTTGCTCATCCTTTCCTATGCCTCCAGCTCTTTCATTTTTCAAGGTATTAATGACCTCCCGCCGGGAACATGCGCTATACTGGCGACACCCACCACTATACTCGGTATCGCCATTCTCCTCCAGACGTGCATTTCGCTCTTTGCGTTGCGGGACACAGATATCCTGACCTGGAGTACTTCCCCTTTCGACACAATACCAGCATTTCTTTCCATGCACGATCGTCGATCTTTAGAGTATCATTATCCACTTACTGACAATTGCGCCTGTATGTGCGCTGTCGGCATGCCTCTCCATCCAAGTATGCCCCTAAATCGCCAGCCATCTGCATGGGATATTCGTAAGGGGGTGAGGATAACAATATATATTCTGTGGGCCTTGGGTTCGATATGCATGGCCTGGGGTGGCTGGGTCTATGCTGTTCTTCCACAAGGTTCTGATCTTTCATGGGACTTCATCCCTGATGAGGATAATCCTGGGGAAGCCGCTATCGGCGGTGACTACTTTACAGCCCAATCCGGAATTTCATTTGCAACATGGCTCTCGCTGTATGCAGCCTTGTTGCTTACCCAGGGCGGCCTCACCCTTGGACTCCATTGTGCCGAACTCGTTGCAGGTGTAGTACGAGACGAGATGTTATGGAGACGGGCATCAAAGGGTGGAATAAATTCTTCTTCAAGTTGGAAATATACACTGTGTCTCGATAATTGGCTATACATTGTGCTGTTTATCGCGAAATCAGTCCTTCGTGAGCATGTTTGTATGCATAATGTGCCCTCACTTACCTCAGCGTCCGACAGATTGGATATTTTCTCTCAGTGTCACGATAATATTTTATGATAAGAACGTCAATAATACGCTAGTTGCATACACTGCCGGAATCAACTTTTTCTTCGCACAGGTTTGTATCATCTTTTGGGCAAGGGTCGTTCAACTATCTAATGTGATGCACAGATATTCTATTTGGGGTTTAGCATCTTCACCATTGCCACGATCTTCACAGTAGCTGCTCGCTACCACCCGAAGGGAGCTCAGCCAGCTGCATACGGTGACATTAAGACACTCCTGCGCTTGGTGGATGACTGGGAGGAGAACATGTATTGGGGTCATAAGGATAATGGTCCAACGTATCACGCAGGTGCGATGGATCCCCATATTTATCTATAAAAAAAGTTGTGTTCTGAAATCTCTACTCAGGTACGAGCAAAGAGAAGCTTTCCGCTGTGGACAGAAACCAAGAGTATGGGGGGCGGTGTCAACGCAAAAACACCTATCTTTGAGCAGAAGGTTCCACGAGGAGAGGTCTGTTGATGTTTGCCTCTTAGAACTTATGCGCATGATGTACACGTACCATACGTGTCGTATGACAGGAGAGCACCGTTTCAGGCATCTCATATTTCTTACTTTGCTGTTACTTAGGACTCAACACACCTTCATGAGATTCTTGGCCCTCAAATCGCTCTTGGACGTCCACGAAACTGATATACCTCAATTATTCACTCAGCTGGAAATACTTCAGGACGTTTCAGTACGGAAGTTTTATCCGGGTGCAGCAGGCGCCGAGGTTGTGTGTGCTTATTTGTTGTTTTTAAAGAAAATTATGTCTCTCAAGAGTCAAGACGCTCGTCTCCCAGCGAAAACCCCCTTTTTTCAGGTTGTCTGAGGTTATCTGGTATCGTGTGGACTGAACGAGACATCCCAGACAAAAAATGAGACTAATAGCACACGTGCATGTTGGAATTCGGTAATTGGAGATTACCGGCGTTTCAGTATCTCGGTCCCTAGCCTCGCGTATACTGTATTTTTAGTTGATCTAGCGTCAGTTGCAGCCGGACTCCTTGTCTGCCAGGGAGTCGTTCTTTGTTACAGCTTCAAAGCGTGTTTCGAACCTAATCAAGGCCCATTAGCCGGCATTTTCGTTACAGCATATAAAGACTAGCTACAGTTTGTACCGGTACGCTATGGGTTCCTCTCCGTTTTCACTGTACCGGAACTGGCGCATAATTCAATAGTGCAAATGTGCGTGGTTATCGCACATTTGCAAATGCAATATTTGCAGCACTTGGCACCTCTTGGAACGCGCCACTGCATTACATCAAATCTGCTGGGATTGTCTGGGTGCAATAGTATGTACAGTACAATATAACAATAGTGCTAATAAATTCATCCCCGATCCTCCCCTCGCTCGTAGGCATTATGTGCCACCTGCTAGTACTAATCCTGGACCTGGTGAAAACCGTGAAAGGATGCCGAGAACGCGGAGAGGCTAATTAGCCTGGCCATTCGGCGAGTTGCCATCAGTTTCTCATCAGCGGGAGGGATATGTGAAGTATGGTTAATACACACCTTCTTAGCAGCGATCTCTCATATGACTGATTGCATGTTAGCAAAGGTAGACAAGAACAAACACGTAAATACAACTCAACAGCTTTGCAGCGTGTACTAGCGTCCTAGGACGCCCTAGAGCTCGAACATGGTATAATGGCTGCTGAGGCGGCCCCTCGGTTACCATCAGATCGTCAGTGAGCGGAGTTGGTCCAGTGGAAGGAACGTGTTCACAAGCCAGCTGGATTCAGTTAGCACATGGGTCAAGCAACAAAAAGGCGAGTATATGCGCGTTTACATGAATGTATGCACATGAAAGTGGATGTATGTGAACGGAAAGTGAATGTATGTGCTGAATTCTCACCTAGAGATTGAATTTGCTGGAATTGTGTCGCTACAATAATCTACGATACGGTGCAGCTTCTATTGCATCCGGGTCGTCCCCTGGGTATCCATTCGCCCTGGGCCCGTGATTGCATCATCGGTCTTTGCTCGTTCTTGTTTCGAGAGAGCTGGAAGAACCGATATTATCCGATATTCAAGTATATAATCTAGATTAGACGCGATTGAGTTGAAGGCAGGAATGGGTAGGTTAGAGCTAAACAAAGGGGCCCGCAAGGTCTCGGGGTCTCACAGCATGCAGACATGCAGAAGAGGTGTGCTATGAGCCTAGGGCTCACAAGATCGATAAACTGGCTCTCATCGTCAACGTGGGCTAATAGTGCACAGACATTGATTTATATAGAATGGAATTCCTCTCCGTGTGCCGGGTGCAAGTCGTATTAAATTTATTACAGTCCTGAGGCTTCCATGTCGGGACAACGAGGCCGCTCTTGGAAAGGTGTCCATTCATCCCAGGCTGCCGCATCGATGCGATGATCAGTAGACGTCACCTTCCATTGTTTTGTTTTACCGAGGACCCCGGAGATCCTGTACTGCTTTTGTCGATGCACAAATCTGATAACTGCGGATCTGCAACGGTGGTGTTCATGGCGCAGATCGGTCCAAGCCTTGTGGGCATTATTGAGTTTCCGCAAGTCTCAGGCGCGTGCTTCCGAAGTAAGACCAACTCAGGTTTACAGGGAACCCGTGAACAAACGCGTAAGGTATACAAAACAACGAAATAAGGTTCAGCCACAACTGTACAGTAGCGTCGAGCTCGTCATGTGACCACGAGCTCCAACAAGGCATTGGGCAAGTATTGTGATGTGGTAAGTACGTATCAAATGCGACATCAGAGTGCAGAGAGGTTGTGTGCGCTTATTTGGGCTACGTAGTCTGACGCTCTACATAGAGGTCTCAAGACGCTTTTCCACAGAACTTACTGCTAAGCTACTTACATCGAATGCACCGGGCTCTATTTGTCTCCGAAATCCTCCTGGAGGTATCCTCGCATTTGAATCCCATCCAAAGCTCTGCATGGAGTGCCAAACCGTTGTCTTTGAAATCCCTTGCAGCACTTGGGAGGACGTGCAAAGACTTTCTACGAGCCCACAATGAACTTACTCTGGGCTGATATGGATACCATAGTACCATTGTTAGGCTGTGTAACGAGGCTACATCCGCTGATATACCATCGCAACAGAGAGGTCAGTGCGGGCGTAGTCATGCTCAGTTCTTCATTAGCTCACCTAGATCTAGCGCCCCTGGAGTTCTGAAGGCGTTGAGCCATTATCTGAGACTGAAGCCCATCAATTCCTGCGTCATGCCGCCCGTGTGCAGTCATTGAAAATCTGGGAAGACCACATCCACCTTCTCACAGTCCTCATCCAGAAGTGCTTCTTCCTGAGACTGCTCAGGCTTCACTGGCAACCAGAGAATACGGGACACTTGAACCTCTTCCTGTCACCTATACTGCGTCATTGTTCTCTGCCAGCCATTCATTCCGATTTGGGGTCTGTTGCGACCTGTTGTCCTGTTCTGGAGAGCTTATCTATCGGAACTGTTCGTTTATACACAGCAGATGAGCTGTCACTGCTGTCCGACACCGTCCGTTCATGCAGGCAGCTAGTAGATCTGTGTTGTCCATGCCTCGACTTTGCAGCATGGAAACACCTCTCAGACCTCCCTACTCTCCTCACGGTGAGAATTCAAGACCACGACACCTATCACCGCTTGGACTGGGAAAATCTGTACTTCGCACGTTTCCTCAACCTCAATATCCTTGATTTATGTGTCCGAACGTGTACAGACGCTATCACAGTCATGCAGCACTCGGAATTCCCTTCGCTAAAAGAGTTCCGGATCTATGTTTATGTTTTTCCTTGGGTCGAGGCCGAGCAACTCTGTCGTGCATTGTCACTGTGCAAAGCATGCAATCTTGAACGCATTGAAATTTCTACCTATTGTCCAGCAGATCAGGAGCGATTCTCTGAGCAGTATTCGACAGCGATTAAGACATTCCTTCCTTTCCCGCAGTTGCGAACCCTTCGGCTCTCTCTTCATTGTCCCATCTACCTTGACAACGACCTTCTTTTGGAAGCCGTGTCACATTGGCCGCACATCAGCCATCTAAAGTTAAATCGTCCGCGCTTCCCCAGTCCTCCACCTGCCGTTACATTCCGCGGATTATTCGCGGCGCTTCGTGAATGTCCCAACTTACAAATCCTGCAAGTATCAATCGATGCTGTGAATATCGATATCGATCCTACGGTCGAGTCATTTCAGCACACCTCCCTACAATCATTGGATGTGTGTAATTCACCTATAGTCGATCCTGAAGTTGTCGCTCGAATCATTTCTTCCATGCTCCCTTGTATCTATACCATTGGCTATGACGACTCTGACGACTCTGACGACTCCGACCAACCGAACCTGTGGCACACAGTCAATTGCCTTATCTGCCGTAATGCATGAGCAGCTCCAACGACCTGGCTTTAGCCCCGTATTCTTGTGTTCGGGCATGGTCTTGCAGTTGCTATGAAACAAAATCCTAAAGAGACGAGCAAGGTAGCCCGTGACTGACTATATCCTGTAGCTATATTCACTGCCTGCATCCGCTGAAAGCGTTTGAGCTCTACAGATATTTATGTAACGGTGCCTGGAAGCTTTGGATTCTGTAGATGCCCAGCGACACATTGCAGGCAAACGAGGCATCGCTTGCAGACCACTCGTGCTCGTAGTAAACAGTAGTCAAATTTGTGCCAACTTACTCCCGCTTCCCCTATGTGTTTATCATGAGAATAGACTATCTACATTGCGAACGAGGGTACTCTAAATGCACAACATCGTATAAAGAGCTAACGTTGCTCGGATATGTACTGGATGGAGTCGACGAGACGACGGGAGTCCTTGTACTGTCTAGTATCAGATGTACAATTTTACAGATGCAATAAATTTCAATGGTACGCAGAGGAACCGCAGAATCCGTGTTCACTATATACCAACGAAAGGGTGTCAGTTATTCCTCGAATTAGACTAGGCGTGTATCCGAGAACGATTTCGTACCGCGCATCTCAAGTTTGCCAACAGATCGATCGTGTACGCTTGAAAAGCGTTGTGAGGTGTGTATTTATTGGAATGATCATGAGCGGTACCTTCAAGGGGCCACTGTGTCTGTTCTCTGTTAGTTCGGATCGAGTATGATTTCAAATGGAGGGACTATATCTTGATACTAAATTAGATCGTCTAAACATACGAAACGGTCCAGTCCACCATGGGTTCCGAGAGCCTCTTATACTTCGTTGACGCCGACGGCACGAAACAACTAACAGGTGCATTCGTTGATCGGATCCGCATCTACAGCTGCGAACCGAGAATGAAAACACAGATACTCGAGTAGATCGCAACGAAGCCGGCGCTGTCGCAGACAATGAGCCGAAACGAGAGAACGGTGACTAGCGTCAAGAATAAGACTAACTAAGAAGTCAATCCACAGCCAAAAATCGTCGGTTGCAAACATTGCCCAACCCACAATTTATTATATTTGAAGACATCTATTCCCCCATAGAAGGCACAGACCAACGATGAGATGAAAGTCACGAAAAAGGTCTCGCAAACGAGCAAAGAACCACGACTTGCCGAGACATAACAGAAAGATGCAAATTTTGGGCGAACGAAACAGTCACATAAAACCTTCCGAGAAAGCATCAAGCTGGTGGAGGTCAAGCAGTGTAAGTATACGGTAAAGTACTTATAAGAGCTAACGGAGTCAGTCACTGGCTCGGTGCGGGAAAATAGTCGATTGTCCGAGTCATTACATAATAACTTGAGTCAAACTTTTAGTCCTGACCGGTCGCTCGTTTCTAAGTACTTAGTTGCAGACTCCAGAGGATTCGGGGCGGTCTGACGCATCAGGATGCACCGAGCTCTATTTGTCTCTGAAGTTCTCCTGGAGGTATTCTCGCATTTGAATCCATTCCAAAGCTCTTCGTGGGATGAGAGGTTGTCTCGGAAATCTTTTGCAGTACTTGCCTGGACATGCAAAGCCTTTCACGAGCCCGCAATGGATTTACTGTAGGCTGAGGTTGATGGGATAGAACCATTGTTAGGCTGTGTAATGAGGTTACATCCACTGATATATTGTCAGAACACAAAGGTCGGTGCGAGCTAGTCACGATCAGTTCATCTGTTCATTCATTGGCTCACCTAGATTCACTAGGTGCGGCGTTCCTGGAGATCAGAAGGTATCGAACCATTATCTGAGCACGAAGCCCGTCAATTATTGCGTCATGCTGCCCGTGTGCAGTCATTGCATATCTCGACCGATGGCCATTTCCACCTTCTCACAGTCCTCCCCTTCCAGAAGTGTTTGTTCCCGAGACTGCTCGCGCTTGACTGGGAGCACGCAGGGAATACGAGACGCTTGCACCTCTTCCTGTCACCTATGCTGCGGCGTTGTACTCTATCAGCCGTTCATTCCGACTTGAAATCTATTGCGACCTGTTGTCCTGTTCTGGAGAGCTTATCTATCGGGACCTTTGGTGTGCCCACAGCAGATGAGCTGTCGCTGCTGTCTGACACCGTCCGTTCCTGCAAGCAGCTAGTGGATCTGAATTGTCCATACCTTGACTTTGCAGCATGGAAATACCTCTCCCACCTCCCTACCATTCTTGCAGTGAAGATTAACGACGGCATCTCGCATCACCCTTTGAACAGGGATGATCTGTATTGTGCACGTTTTCTCAACCTCACGACACTCATTTTCGATGTAGGATCGTGTGCAGACGTTATCACAGTCATGCAGCACTCAGAATTCCCCTCGCTAAAAGAGTTTCAGATGTATGCCAATGTTTTGCCTTGGGCCAAGGCTGAGCAACTCTGCCATGCTCTGTCACTATGCAAGGCATGTGACACGCTTGAACGCATTGAAATTTTCTCCTGTAACTCGGATCACTCCCCAGAGCCTTTGACGGTGGTTAAACGATTCCTTTGTTTCCGGCAGCTGCAAGTCCTTAGTCTCACAGTAAATTACGACATCGGTCTTGACAATGACCTCCTTCTGGAAGCCATGTCAAATTGGCCGCACATCCGCCGTCTGGAGTTAAATAACCCGTGCTTCATGGTCGCTCCGCCTACCGTTACATTCCGCGGATTATTTGCAGCACTCCGCAAATGTCCCGACTTGCACACTCTGCAAGTATCCATCGATGCTGTGAATATCGATATTGATGCTACAGTCGAGTCATTTCGACACACCTCCCTACAATCATTGGATCTGAGCTATTCTGACATCGCGAATCCTAAAGCTGTTGCTCGAATCATTTTATCGATGCTCCCTGGCGTCGATGGCATTGGCTACAACGACTTTGCTGACCCTGACGAACCGACCCCTTGGCACGAAGTCGATAGCCTTCTGCTTGAATTTCGTAATGCACAAGCAGCTCCAACGACCTGACTTCAGCCCCGTACTCTCATGTTCGGGCATTGTCTCAGAGTTGCTATGAAAAAGATTTCATACTTTGAGGAAGGTCAGGGACGAGCAAGGTAGCCCATAGTTAAATATATCATGTGTATGTCTTTACCTGCGTTTGTTGACGCCATTCGAGTTCGACAGAAATTTCATGGAGCCTGGAAGCTTTGGATTCTGTGGACCCGCATCGACACATTGTGGACGGCGCTGCTTGTAGACCAAAGTTAACAAACCGAGAGTATGTGCAGTCAGTCCTTGATATGAAATCTGATATCAGTCCTCCGGTGCTCGGTCAGTCACCTTGCAGATGCATTTGCGGATGCAACTATGACTCCACTTGGTTCTTCAGATGATTATAGCAAGCTACCACAAGCCTTAGTCTCCCCAGGCATTGTACATGATCTGACAATTCAGGCTCAAACCCGGCTAGAGCCACGAGAATTCATACATCTCGGTATCTACTAGTAGCTTTGGCTCAGGCCGCAGCTCGAGGGCAGATGCCAGGCGTGATACCATTCACCGGCAACGCATGTGGCGGCGTAATCAATGACATAGGGTATGACGTTGGTGCCCTCGAATGGCTGGGTTAGGAGGTTGTGTGCAGTGATCGCCAGGTGACGAAATGAGCTGCCACCCGTTGGCGATCTCGACAGAGCCTTTGCAATGAAGTTACGTTTGGAGGTCATGATAGAATACCTCTACCTTAGGCGTTTCTCGCGGGCGTAGGGGGTCCATCGCATCGATCCCTAGAAATGACGCATCTGTTCGCCTGGCATTTGCGAACATGCTTGCAAACGACGTCGGTCACGCTAGGAAGCACCATTTCCGCATCACTGACCGCGTTTCTCAAACACCCCACCTCGTCAAACTACCAACGACTTGCGCACGAAATGAGACTGGTCTAAAGAAGTGATCAGAGCCACTTCAACGACGCTGTAGTAATCACCGGTCGGCTGTCAATCATAATAAGTTAGGAAATATTTTCCCTCTTTATGATGAGAAGGATATGGGGAGGGTGTCGTGCTTTAAGCGTCCAGGAAGTATATGAGTGGACAAGATAGACCTTGGGCGAGTTCAACTCTGCGTTTATATTAGGGACGCGTAAGCTCATTAGAGATATTTGTCTCAAGATACAAGAGGAATCTGTGATATTTACAAACAGCTCCGGATACTCGTTGAATACTACCACCGTAAGCCTGAGATCAGTCTCCCCCGGTCACTTTCTCGACTGCTGAGTCTAATACTGGCAGCGGACGATACTACGTCTGCCTCTGTCTCGTCGCGGTCTCCCATTATCACATTCTACATCTTCGTTTTTCTGTCAGATTAACGTTCAGACCTGTTAAACTGTCATATGTCCGTCGCACTGTAGGCATTGAAGGACAGAAATCTGGATGGTAGAAATTCAAATTAAACTAGATGAACCTCCACATCAACACCGCTTTTATGAGTCCGCACTGCGCAGGCAAAATAAACACACACATGGTACCTCTTAGTAAGACTCTGTCTTAGCGCGCTCACGCTCTCAAGATTCTTCATTAATTCTGCCAATTTACTATCGAATGCACCAAGTTCTATTTATCTCCGAAATCCTCCTGGAAGTATTCTCGCATCTGAATCCAATCCAAAGCTCTTCGTGGCATGGGAAATTGTTGTTTTGGAAATCTCTCGCAGCGCTTGCCAGGACATGCAAAGCCTTCCACGAGCCCGCAATGGATTTGCTTTGGAGTCACGTCTATGGGTTAGATCCATTGTTAGGCTGTGTTCCAAGGCTACATCCAGTGATATATCGTTGTGACGCAAAGGTCGGTGCAAGCTAGAGTTTTGTGCTCAGTTCATCTTTTTTCGTTCATCAGCTCACCTAGATCTAACCACAGGTATCCTGGTCACAGGGTGTTGAACCATTATCTGCGTACGAGGTCCATCATTTTTTGCGCCACGCCTCCCGTGTGCGCTCATTGTACTCAAATGTATGGACGGAGGAACCCTTCCACCTTCTTACAGCCATCCCCACCCGGGTGTGCGTGTTCCCGAGACTCCTGCTATTTGACTGGAGTCTTTTAATAAATACGAGTCGCATACACCTCTTCCTGTCTTCTACGCTGCGTCATTGTGCGCTATCGGTCGTCAGTTCCGATATGGATTCTATCGCAACCTATTGTCCTGTTCTGGAGATCTTATCGATCAAGAGTGCACACCCAACGGATGAACTGTTCGTGTTGTCTGACATTGTCCGCTCATGCAAGCAACTAGTGGATCTATCCTGTCCATCCCTTGACTTTGCAGCGTGGAAGCACCTCTCCAACGTCCCTACCCTTCTCACAGTGGAGATTGACGAGCGGCGCATCCTTCATCGCCCGATGGACGCGGAAAACCTGCATTTTGCACCTTTCCTCAATCTCACGGCTCTTACTTTCCATGTGGAAACGTGCGGAAACGTTGTCACAGTCTTGCGACACTCACAGTTCCCCTCACTAAAAGAGTTCAAGATCTATATTAATGTTTTGCCTTGGGCAGAGGCTGAACAACTCTTCTGTGCACTGTCATTGCGCAAAGCTTGCGACGCTCTTGAACGCATTGAAATTTCTTCCTATGACTCAGATCTCTCCCCCAAGCCTTTGACAGTGGTTAGACGATTCCTTTGTTTCCAGCAGCTGCGAATCCTTCGGCTCGCTGTAAATTACCCTATCTACCTCGACAACGACCTCCTTTTGGAAGCCATGTTAAGTTGGCCCTATATCCACTCTCTGGAGTTAGAGGACCCGCCCTTCCGGGCACATCCACCTACCGTTACATTCCGCGGATTGTTCGCAGCGCTCCGTCTATCCCCGCAGTTGCGTGGTCTACTAGTATCAATGGACGCCATGAATATTGATATTGATTCTACAACCGAGTCACTTGAACACACCTCCCTACGAACATGGAGTGTGTTGCACTCTCTCATAGTGGATCCTGAAGCTGTCGCTCAAATCATTTTCTTGATGCTCCCTTGCATCAACAATGTTGCCTACGACGACGACTACGACGACCCTGAGGAACCGAACCTGTGGCGCCAAGTCAACAGCCTTCTGCATGAATTTGCAGCTCATAGCCGCCATAATGCACGAGCAACTCCGACCATCTGACTTCAGTTCCGTGAAGACGTTCGACAAAAACTTGCAGGATCCTGGGAGTCCTGGACTAGAGTCAAGAAAATGGACAGTATGTATAGTCAGTCCTCGAAATTGAAACCAGTCCTTGTACATTCTGAACTAAACCTTGAAACTATACGCACCATGGTGTCAATCCGGTCCTCGGTCCATGAAACATCCGTAAGGACACGCGGTAACATCCTGTGTAGTGAATCGCACATTTTGCGCTGCTCTGTGCATTCATCAAAACCTACTGAAACTAATCTTGTTCCCAGTCTTCACTATCTTTCAGCTCACTTCCCATTCATATTGAAGACGAAGGGAGATAGCTCATTCATACCAAGCAGTTATTTTTGCTTACTGTACAAAACAAACCGTGCTATCCGCTTGTTCAATGAGTTCGGATGGTAGAAAGGCGATGTACTTATACAGGTAGATTTGGAGCAAGCAAACAAATTAATTAAATCGCAAGGGAGGGGAGCATGTTTGAACACCATAACTAAATTAAGTCACATTCCAACTGGAGCATCCAAGTACTAGTGCATGCAACTAAATGACATTTATAAAAGAGCCTGACAGAAGGTAGTAGACTAACTACATAGCGGAGCCTATGCATCTGGCTAACACCTTGCGAGAGCCTTCGAATGTAAGAGTGCAGGATGACGTGAAAAGAATACAAATCTTTGCAAGCCCTTGTCAATGGCTGGCGGTGGAATCATAGAGGGCACGATGTTAGACTTGCCAGAGACCTTGACACTGGCTGAGGGGCATTGGGTACTTATTGTGATTGTGCAGCTAGCAATCATGTCACTTGGTCGTTAAGTATTGCAGCAGAGGCGCTTGGCGCGGTATGCCTAAAGCGGTGCAGCGACCATGAGCATACTATTAGTCAAGCAAACTTACCTGAAGCGCGTCGCTGCAGAAGCACAAGGCTTTACTACCAAATCGTTGTACATATCAGTCGACAGCTTATGGCACTGCTGTTTCGTCACATTGGTTAACTTGGATCTATGCGTGCACTCATAACAGTATCAGTAGAAACAATAGTAGAATTCAAGTGGAATTGACTGGTACTTACTTTCGCAAATTGGACACCGGAAAACTGGCCAACTTATCACACTGTCGCCTCCAGTACTGACGGTGATGCCGGGATGTTGTGGGTTCTCAGGCTGATCGGGTGATATGACCCCGTGCTGTAGTAAGGTAGACGTCGTGCGGATGAAAATATGGTCATGCGAAGGGGTCGGCGAGCCCAAAAGGGTCATGCGAAGGGGTCGGCGAGCCCAAAAGGCTCGCCGACCCCTTCGCATGACCATATTTTCGACCTAAATGTTGTTCCCGGACCCGGGTCGGCCCGGGATGGTTGTTGGCAGTTGAACCAGGCTGCCACTCCATAGTACATACGTCTAGGTAATAACGTTGGATACATTATACCGTGGCGGGTCCCACTAAATGCCCAACTCTCCCTGATCGCACTCGCACGTCACTGCTACAAATTATTTTTAGCTACATATCTACATACGCGCGCACCTGTTGAGTCTTGACTGTCACAATTTGTTTGTGTTGATAATTCACATAATCCCCTCGGCTCTGGACCATCATAAATAACAGCTGTTACGGTCGCGTCGTTGATATACCAAATGGCCCCTTCTCGCTATGTTGGATATTTGGCGTTTTTCGCCGCAAGCCTCCTGCCTTCGAGTGTCCTAGCTCTCTGGCCCATCCCAACTACTCTCGAGACAGGTATGACCGCCCTCAAGGTCTCTCCTTCGTTCTACTTTGATGTGCAGGTTAACGGCGCGCCGGCGGATCTGTACGAGGCAGTTGGCCAAGCTCAATATTATCTCGAAACCGACAAACTGGGACGTCTCGTTGTCGGGCGCGGCGCGACCGACACTACCGCGCTTGCGAGTGCGAAGACGCTTTCGTGTTTGAAGTTGTCTCTCACCAGCGGGGCCACTGCAGAGCCCATTGCTTCTGAGGCTGTAAAACCTCTGGGTACCCGTAGCGAGGAATACGCACTTACAATTCCAGCAGACGGATCGACTGCTACTTTGACGGCGAACTCGACCTTGGGTCTGTACAGAGGGCTTACTACGTTCAACCAGCTTTTCTACTACTATAGTGGAGTAACCTACACCTTGCTTGCCCCAATTGCTATCACGGACACTCCTGCATATGTGGGCATCTGTCGAATAAATCTCGATGTCAGCTCCTTCATACTTATGTATATAGCCTTTCCGAGGACTTGGGCTGGATACATCAAGAAACTACTACTCTGTTGCTGACATCCTGCGCACTTTGGATGCCATGAGCTGGGTCAAGGTAAGTGTTTTCCTCCTGTGTCGTGTTTTCGTCACTGACAAGCTAGGCAGATCAACACTTTCC
>KV448681.1:0-16842 GCA_001658105.1 Rhizopogon vinicolor AM-OR11-026
GTCCAAGAGTATAATCAGCAAACGACCTAGAACAAAAAGAGAAAAACATTCGCAGCCGCCACAATCCCAATGCCTCCCCTCAGCCACTTGTACCGACTCAGTCTTTCCTGCACCCATGCATCGAGCCGTGCCACAACCTCTTTTTCTCCCAGCGCTGCGCCTGCAGAAGACAACACAACCCACGCACGCAGGATGCGCTCGTCCGAAGTTCGCCCGCCAGAAACACCTGCAACCGTCACGTCGGTAATGAGCTTGTCCTGTTGTGCAAGGAGCGTGTTCTCAATTTCGACGGGGGCAACTTGCATGCCCGATACCTTGAGCGTGTCCTGTAAAGACCGGCTCAGTACAGCACAAAAGGTGTGATGTATGAAGATGGTGCAAGCTTGCCTTGGAACGATCCTCGAAGCTATAGACGTTGCAAATCAACTTCGTACAGTAATGCATACCATGTCCGTAGGACAACTTACAAAAGCACCCCGTCGTTATCGATCCTTATCCGGTCGCCTGTTCGCAGCCACCCATCGACAAATGTCTCCCGTGTGGCGTTATCATTCCCCTTGTATCCCAATGCTGTAGCGTTTGAGCGGATGTGGAGCTCACCAGCCTCGTTTGGACCGGCGAGAGACCCATCGGGACGAACAATGCGTGCTTCCGTACCAGGAAGTAGGATTTCAGAAGAGCCAGGTTTACTCTTGGCGTGTCCGTTGAGCATGCCGGGGATGAGTGTCAAGGAGACTGCGGCTGCCTTCCACGGCCGACGAGGTCAGAACGTAGGAAGGAGCAAAGGAGGAAATCACTTACGGACTCGGACAAGCCAAAGCCTGTGAAAGTACACAATGATACATGGGATCTGCACACAAAAAGACAGTGGAGAACACACCTCCGTCGACTGTCTCTATGTCTGGGAAGCGGGCACGAAGTTGTTCAGAGAGCTGGGACGGAAGGTACGCGGCAGCGCAGGTGATTGTTTTGACCGAGCTCAGATCGCCAGTTTTGAAGCGTGGATGGTAAATGATCTGGTGAACGAGTGAAGGGACGAGAAGTAAGTTCGTAATTTGGTATCTACGTCGTACCTCGAGCATGAGTACAAGAAGCATTACAGCACCAATGTGAATGCACTTGGTGTGGGCTTACTTCGGGATGCTGTCGAAGAACACATTAATGTCCCACTTCGAAAGTATGACACCTGTGGAAGGTCTGATAAAGTTCAAAATACTGCAAGAATAGAGACCGAGAGCATGGTAGACCGGGACGATATTGAAAACTACTTGAATCCCCTCAGGGGTGTTCCATACCGGTGGCTGACGAAGGGGTTCAGGCATACCCAAACAGTATCACCGGATGAACGTACGGCTTGAACTTTGCCAATTTCAATACCATAGACCATCATTCCGAGTACAGCATGGGTAATATTTCCATGGGATAGCATGACGACTACATAGTAATGAAGTGAGAAATACTGCATTGGCAACGTGTCGATGTTTCTGCGATGCAGAAAGCGAAGACCAGGAAAAGGGATACATACCTTTGTGAAGACCACTTGTCCCGCTGGAAAATAGCATATAGGCCAGAGTGTCCTTGGTAGCATGACGGACTGGGATCCGTGGAATACCATTCTTGCGAACAGAGGAGACGAGTTGGTCGTAACTTGTGTAACCTTCATTCTCTCCCTCCAAAAGGTAAATCCGGTCTGCCGGGAGACCTGAAGTTAAAGTCAGTGGCAATAATGACGGACTAGCAAAAATCCTAGTAGGCTGAGCAAGCGAATTGGCGTTTTCGAATTCGTACGGCGTAGCGTAGAATGAGAAGAGCACAAAGGGGACTGTGATGACCAACAGTGAATGAATAAGCGTGATGTAGTCCTGAAGAAATAACCTCGTTCATTTCAAACACTCGCCCAGACAATGGGGATGTGACATACCAGGCAGTTCTCGCCCAGGATTCCCACAACCTCTTCGTTCTCTGGTCGAAGACCGAGGCCACCCTGTGACATGTCAGCACCCAGGGCAGTAGCGCCATCGCGGACACGCTCAACAAACTCCCTGAATGAACGTCGCTGGCCAGTAATCACATTCACGAACAATGTGTAATCTGGCCATTCCTTCTGGTCAGGCCGGTTCAAGAGCAGGTGGTGGACGTTGGATTCTAGGATCTTCGGCAGGCCAGGGAAGGGTGATTTGTGGTACATGTTTAACCACTGATTCCCGAGACCGGAATTTGCTAAGAATAAGAAAATTAGCACCTGTTGCCTCAGGCTTTTATCTCGAAACAGAAGGAATGTCTGTCTTCCTCCCGGGGTCTACGGGATTCAGAATCTGGGATAAACTTTGGCACCTGTTGGAGTTGGGCGTGTGTGTATAGATAGAACATGACCGTTTTACGACCGCCATCGCGCTGACTGCTGGTGGTGTATGGATTCTGTCAGTGGTGGTCCTCACTGCTCAGGGCACTAGGCTGAGGACACCACGAAGTGGTCGTTCGCTATTCAGTCCGGATGTAGAGCCCAGAGAAGAATGGCACGCACAAGGCACCTAGTCTCCCTTAGTGTTGACTCATGAAGGATGACAGTCGTTCCGTCTAACAAGGCATCTGATGGCTGTTTCAGCGATGCCCTTGATCGTTGCCCTATAGTGTAAGCACCAGAAAATCTAGTAACAGTACCGGAAGGATCCGCAGTTTTTCTCCGCTTCCTAAAACGTCTGGTTCGAGGCTATAACTTTTGCTGAGCGCTGAGATTTGAGAAACAACCTGAAACAACAAGATGGCGAAAACAGTGTTTTAATGACCAACCGGTGAGGCTATAGGTATCCGTGTCCTGGGAACGGCTGCAACTATTATGTAAATATCTCTGCCTGTGCAGAGTCATTGAGAGGTATTCAGTTTATCAACGGTATCGAGACAAATATACAACCAAGGTGCAAAGGTTGTTCATAATTTCGCCTTCGCACTTACTTCCTTCTCGTACTCCGCCACCAACACCCGCCTCAACACTTTTCCAGTTGGCGACTTTGGAATCTATCCAACAGTACAATCAGCACGCCCACTCATAACAACAACAAAAAACAAAGAACACCCACCGCCCCCACAATCTCAACGCCCCCCCTCAACCACTTATACCGACTCAGCTGTTCCTGTACCCACACAACGAGCTGTACCACGACCTCCTTCTCCCCCAGCGCTGCGCCTGCAGGGGACAGCACAACCCATGCACGCGGGATGCGCTCATCTGAGGTTCGCCCGCCTGAAACACCCGCGACAGCCACGTCGGTGATAAGCTTGTCCGGGTGTGCGAGAAGCGTGTTCTCGATTTCGGTTGGGGAGACTTGCATCCCGGAGATCTTGAGCGTGTCCTGTGAGAATGGGTTAGTACAGCACGAAACGAATGACGTGAGGTAATGTGCCTTGGCGCGATCCACAAAGCTACAAAAGGCAAATCAGGTTGGTATAGTGGCAGTAAACCAGGAGCCAACTCACAAAAGAACCCCGTCCTCATCGATCTGCAATTGGTCACCCGTGTGCAGCCACCCATCGACAAACGTCTCCCTCGTTGCCTTCTCGTTCCCCTTGTACCCCAACGCCACAAGAGATCCACGGAGGAGAAGCTCACCGGGTTCATTTGGACCAGCGAGAGAGCCATCAGGGCGAACAATGCGGGCTTCGAGGCCAGGGAAAAGAATTCCGACGGAATCGGGCTTGTCCTTAGCGCGTCCGTTAAGCAAACCAGGTATGGGTGTCATAGCGGCACCCATTGTCTACCTCGGCCATCAAAGTTAGGAGAGAAGGTTGGGATATGTGTGAAGGGAAGGTGACTCACGATTTCGGACAAGCCATAGCCTGTGAGAGTAGATAGTAGTACAAGAGATCTGCGCAAGAGAAGTGAAGAACGCACCTTGGTTGATTCTTCCCATATCTGGAAAGCGGGTACGAAGCTGGTCGGCGAGCTGGGGCGGAAGGTGCGCGGCACCAGAGCCTACTCCTTTGACTGAGCTCATGTCGGCAGTTTTGAAGCGTGGATGGTGAACGACTTGATGTATAAGTGAAGGAACGAAGCTCAAGTTCGTAATCTGGTATCTACGTCGTAACTCCACCATGAGTACCAGTAACATAGCATGATTCATATAGTAAATGCACTGACTTGGGAATGCTGTCGAAGAACACTTCGATGTTCCACTTAGAGAGCATAACGGTCGTCGAACGACCGAGGAAGTTGAAGAAACTGGTCAGGTAGAGGCCAAGAGAGTGGTAAACTGGGACGACATTTAAGGATATTTGAATCCCCTCAGGGGTGTTCCACACCGGTGGCTGGGAGGAGATCAGGCAAACGAAGAAAATAGTGAGGAATAGACACACAGGTTGAACTTTAGCCATTTCCATACCAATTACCATCATTCCGAGTAGGACATGAGTGATATTTCCATGGGATAGCATGACGACTACATAGTAATCAAGTGAGAAATACTGCGTTGACGACGTGTCCATGTTTCTGCGATGCGGAAAGCGAAGACCAGGAAAAGGGATACATACCTTTGGGAAGACCGCTTGTCCCGCTGGAAAATACCATATAGGCCAGAGTGTCCTTAGTAGCATGACGGACTGGCACCCGTGGAATACCATTCTTGCGAACAGAGGAGACGAGTTGATCATAGCTCGTATGACCTTTATTCTCTCCTTCTAAAATGTAAATTCGGT
Organism: Rhizopogon vinicolor AM-OR11-026; assembly: GCA_001658105.1. NCBI lineage: Eukaryota > Fungi > Basidiomycota > Agaricomycetes > Boletales > Rhizopogonaceae > Rhizopogon > Rhizopogon vinicolor. The sequence goes on from KV448681.1 coordinate 4,690, forward strand.
CTGCTGGGAGACCTGAGGTTAAAGCAAGTGTCAACAACGAGGGACTCGCAAAAATCCTCGTCGGCTGTGCCACCGAAGTGGTGTGCTTGAACTCGTACGGCGTAGAGTAGGATGAGAACAGCGCAATGGGAACTGTGATGGCCAGCAGCGAGTGAATCAGTGCCACAAAGTCCTATAAAATGACCTCATTCACTTTAGACGCTCGACCAGAGAATGAGGGATACAACGTACCAGGCAGTTCTCGCTCAGGATTCCCACAACTTCACCATCCTCTGGACGGATACCAAGGCCACCCTGCACCACGTCGGCACCCAGTGCCGTAGCACCATCACGGACACGCTCAACGAACTCCCTGAACGAACGCCGCTGGTCAGTGGCCACATCCACAAATAAAGTGTAATCTGGCCACTCCTTCTGGTCAGGTCGGTTGAAGAGTAGATGGTGGACATTTGATTGGGGGACCTTTGGCGGGTCAGGGAAGAGTGATTTGATATGCATACTTGACCACCGGTGCCCGTCAGCTAATAAGAATATGAACTTTCACACCAGGCTTTTATACGATGATAGAACATGTTAGCGCCCGGGCTGCGCGGTCTTCGGTAGGTCTTCGGGAGCAACTCTGAATCCTGATGAGTTGATGGATATTACTCTGGCACACCGCTGGCGTGTTGAATCATAGCCGAGTAACATCCCATCCGACGAGAAAAATTACGTTCAACATCTTCTACATATTTAAGAGTCTAAGTAACTGTAAGTAGTCTTCTCAACAGCATGCACATTGCATACGCATCTGGTTTGGCACTATATAGAACCTGGCAGATATCATAGATCAGATCGTAGAAGGCTAATAAGATCTTGGCAGTTGTTTGATAGCGAAATTATTCAAAATTAAATAATTAAAATTAAATAGAGAAGGAGAAAGAGAAAGGGATCGAAAAACATTCCCGAAGACTTGTAATTCAATCATTGATCAACACTATGACCGACGTGGACACCGTAAATTGAATTGCAAAAGTCTGAGTCATGAAACAATACGGTGACCTGTTTCTGTTATTTCAGTGACTTAGTATATGTTGCCCGAGGCAAAGATGTATCAGCCACCCCGGACGTACGCGCCTGCTATGATGTGTACATAAGGCTGCTCCATTTACATAATGAACTGTTCAGAGAGGTATACATATATCTACGATATAAACAATTGCGTTGGATAATGAATATGTAAGTAAGAGTGTCTTGTCTTTACAACTTGGCCTTTAGTGCCTTGTGCTCATTCTCATATTTCTCTACTAGCTGTCTCCTTAACACCTTTCCCGTAGGTGACTTCGGAATCTGACAGTTTCTGCGTAAAAACGTGACCGGCTTCTAAAAAACTGGAAACGCACCTCATCGACCACTTCGATACCTCCACGGAGCCACTTGTATTTACTCAATGACTCGCGCACCCACGCGTCAAGTTTTGCCATCGCCACAGAAGCGCCCAGTTTGCGACCCTCCGAAGACAAAACAACCCATGCTCGCGGTATCCGTTCATCAAGAGTCCGTCCGCCACTCACGCCCGCGACTGACGCATCGTTAATCAGTTTATCTGGGTGCGCCAGGAGCGTGTTCTCAATTTCCACAGGTGAGACCTGCAATCCCGAAACCTTGAGTGTATCCTATGAAGCAGGTAAGTGAGAGTACATCTATCGATCTCGATAGCTCGTACCTTTGCTCTGTCTTCGAAGCTGCGCCGCAATCAGAGGGGCTGTGACCATTGTTTCAAGGCACTTACAATAATACGCCATCTTCATCTATTCTTATCCGGTCACCAGTGTGAAGCCATCCATCGACGAACGTTTCCTTGGTTGCTTTCTCATTATTGTGGTATCCAAGTGCAACACAACCAGATCGGACGTGAAGCTCTCCGGGCTCGTTCACTGCGGCCAGCGTACCGTCCTCACGTACCACTCTAGCCTCCACACCAGGAAGCAGGATGCCCGTGGAGCCTGGCTTGTTCTTCGCCCGGCCATTAAGGACGCCGGGAACGGGTTTGTTAGCAATGGATATAGTCTAGCATGTGATAAATGGTCGTCATCACCACAGACATCGTTCACTCTGGGACAAAACTCACGCTTTCGGACATGCCATAACCTATAAGAGATCAGAAACATGTACAGCCAAGATAAAGATTTGGAGCCCACCTTCGCCTACGCGCTCGATGCCTTTGAAGCGAGAAAGCAGTGCTTCCGAAAGTGATACAGGCAAGTAAGCAGCTCCACAATGCACAGTTTGGACAGTACTGAGGTCAGCATTCCGGAACTGAGGACGGTGCACGAGCTGGTGGACCAAGGAAGGAACGAGATATATAGTTGTAGCGCGGTACCTGAAACAATGAGGATCTGCTGTAGATCTGCAATAAGGATTTGCGCACTTAGGAATAGCCTCGACGTATGAATTGACATCCCACTTCGGGAGCACGACGACGACGAGTGGCGAAAAGAAGACTCGAAAGCATGTGACGTGCAAGCCGTATGTGTGGTGTATCGGGAGAACGTTAAATAGCACTTGCATACCATTGGGACCATTCCAAACGGGTGGCTAACACACCCTTTAACCGCATTTTCACAACGGTGAAAATAAGAACGTACTTTTTGGACTTTATTCACTTCTTCTGTCACAACCTTGACCTGAAGGAGTGAATTCGTCAAGTTTCCATGAGATATCATAACAGCTGTCATGATGAAAGTGAATTTCCAATATGATTACACAATTGAAAAAAAAAACAGGTACACACCTTTTGGAAGACCACTCGTCCCGCTTGAAAATACCAAATATGCCAAAGTGTCTCGTGTGGCATGCTTTATAGGCAAGCGAGGTATTCGATTGTGTTGAGCGCGACTGACAAGGTCTTCATAACTCAAACGACCTTCCACGTGCCCTTCCAGCACGTAAATTCGGTCATTCGGGAGACCGGAAGTCAAAGCGAGGGGAAGTAATGAGAGGCTAACAAAAACTCGAGTCGCCTGCGATATTGTGATAGCGTGTTTGAATTCGAGAGGAGTCGAATACCCAGAAATCATAGCAAACGGCACCGTAATTGCTAATAGGGAGTGCAACAGCGCGATATAGTCCTTGAATTTCTCTATAATTTCGTGACATATTTGCTAGTTGGGATAGAAGCGTACCAGGCAGTTTTCGCTTAAGATACCGACAACTTCACCATTCTCGTGAGAGATGCCGAGGCCACCTTGCTCGATGCCAGATCCTAGAGTAGTAGCCCCATCGCGGACACGCTCAACGAATTGACGAAAAGATCTCTGTTCACCGGTGGTTGCGTTCACGTATAACGTGTAATCCGGCCAGTCCTGCTGTTCCGGACGGTTTAAGAGTAAGTGATGGACATTAGCCTCGGGGATAATAGGGAGGTCAGGGTACATGGACTTGTAGTACATCCTGTCAAGTCGTTTTCTTGAGTGGGAGGCTGGAAAAAAGTACCCAAGGATGATCCATCTGGATGACTGTTGTGCTTTTTATTTTGCCGATTGGACCAGTGAACTTTGAAGTGCTTCAAGGGAGTAGTTCGGAGTACGGCTATGCAATTGCCGTAGCCGGTTCCGTGGCCTGGGAAGGTTATTCAACTTATTCTCGATTTTTTTTGCTTGACTTCTGACCTTACGCATACCCGGATCTGAGCCTCGAAATCAGAAGCAATCGTCTACACATCTTGAGCTTGAGATGTGAAAATCCTGATGACAGCCCGCGGGATATGGAAACTTGGTACACGGCTACTCGGTGAGTAGGAAGGGGTGTACACGATATATTTTAGAATCATGTAGCCGTTTGACGTGCTCGAGTCACCTCGTACTATGGCTTACTAGTACGAGGCATCATGTGAGCATTCCTCCTCCACACTTCTGCACCCGAGAAGTTCGGTATATCTTTCTAGGCCTTATTCCCCGATGCGGCTACGGTCATTTGTAAGTTATCATTGAGTGAAGGTGTTGTGTTCATCGGTTATCGTCGCGGATAGATATCCTGCGGGTTCGTTACTCTTACCATCAGCAGCCGGGGGCCCAAGGCTCAAAAGACGCCGTGCTATGCTTCACTGGGACTCCGGGAGAGAAACGTCAGGGTGCGTGAGTATTCCGTCATAGTGGACTCAGATCAGAAGTAAACCATTGCCATCAAACCTTCCAGCATTCTTTCGGTGGGTCTTTTCTCTACATTGCTTTCATATCGTGACGGAAGCCCCAATTCTCCGATGCATCGCTTAAGCTACCTGCTTGAGGTCGAAGTGGATTAGGATTGAGGCTGTGTGATAAGATCTTCAAGAAATTTTGGCTGGATGCACTGCCTCGTTTTGATGACGCTTCTTTCTCTCCGTGTGCGCCTATCCCTTCTGTTCAAGTTGGTGTGTCTTTGTTCTTCACTTCTTGGACCCTTATCGTGTGTCGTGACTGGCAGTGTTTGCCACTGAATACTGCACCGTGTACGAGTTAATATGCGCGAATGGGCATCCGCATTCCGAATTGTCGGGGCACGTTTCAACCTAGATAACCAACTGTGCACGTTTCGATTGCGTTATTAGCATCGAGGAGAAGTCCGTGGCAGCTTTAAGTGCAATACTTGGGTTTGGTAGGTCATAACATGAACCTTCTTGTCATATTACAACCACCAGACCATCAAGACCACGTTTCTTTCTGTGTGTTTTCGTCCTTATTTTACCTAACCGTCGTCTTTCTTTGGTTGGAGTTCTACAGCCCTGTCCTGATGCAATTGTACGTGATGCAGGGTATGTGTACTCTCATTTGATATGGGTGCCATGCCGTTTGGCCTTTTCCGGTACTTCAATCCTTAGTACGTTCTCATTCCCTTTGGACGACTGTTTGTTAACAAACATTTAAGTTCAGCGTTTACATAAAACATCAGTGATCGACGCGTTCTTGTGGAGGGGATGCTACTTATCCGGAACTTGACACGGCAGCTTGGCTTGTGCCGTTGTCACAATAGTTCGAGGTGTTTGGTTACGACTCGGACCGACACCACGTCAAACCCCATCGTACTAAGAGCATGTTAGTGTCTCCCGGGCCGTGATGATAGGTCATAATCGATTTGTTGTGCTCCTGGCAATTGCAGCGTCGGATTCAATCACCATAATCAGTAATACGTCAGGCAGCACTGCCAGCATCGGATATGAATGTCGCAGGCCGAATCGTCGCCCGAGAATTAACTCGGCGCCAGCGTCACCGATAGTTAGCCTAGTACTGGTCCGTTTAGCGTACTGGGCTAGACGTTTCTAGGCCAATGATTATAATGATGATGAGCTGACGAGTCCCGATGCTCCGTAAATCACTGCGGGCCTTGCTCCTTCCGAATCGACCTTTACTAGGTTACACCAGCGATGATTTTTTAAAATATTGCGGGTTGACCCAGAATGTTCTGGTCTCGATATCAAAATGCCTCGTCGTTGCTCGTCGTATTGTATTGCATTGGTAACTGATTTTTAAAAATATCGCGGGTTGACCCAGAATGCTCTGGTCTCGATATCAAAATGACTCGTCATTGCTCGTCGTATTGTATTGCATTGATTAGATCTAATAACTGATTTTTTTAAATAATAATATCGCGGGCAGAATGCTCTAGTCTCGTTATCAAAACGTCGTCGTCGCTCGTCGTATTGGATTGGATTAGATCTAATAACTGGCTTATGTACTAATTGGTACATTGATTGGATCTCCGGATAATAATAGCACCTATGGTTACAACCAGTTACAACGTTTCATTATTGCTGAACACATGTCTCTACATTGACCAGGGTCAACAACACACGCCAGCCTCGTTGGCAGTCACCTTAGCTGCAGCTCCCTTCAATTCCTTCTCTGTACTCATAAATCTATACGACGTTTCCTCAAGATGCCGCTTAGCTTGAAGCAGAGACTTGCTGCTCTTTCACTTGCTCCATCTTCTCCGACCTCTCCACTGGATTCAGTCAGTCGAAGAAATATATTCAATCATCCATGGAAGCGAAGTCCCTTTGACGCTACAGGAGAGGAGCCAGACGCGAGGGATAAGGTGCAGGAGGTTATGGGCAAGGTCATTTTCCAGGCTGGCGTTGATTTTGAGTGAGTGCAGTGCAGTGCAGGGTTAGCTGTTGCCAGGTCGCTGAACTATTCATATTCCATCCACCCCTAGGACTAGGCCTATGTAAGTTCCTGAACTGCCTTATCCTTGACGGATAGACGCTCAAATTCACGCTGTAACTGTGACTAACACTGGTCCCCAGGGTAATCCTCAGTGCCTCGGCCTTACCCGATCCACATGAGGTCTCCTATGATCTACTACTGCAGTACGTGCCTGTGCAGAACGCAACCGCTTGTCCTCATCCTTATTAGGCGAATCTTGTCATATCTTGACCTCTTTGGTTTGTCTGTATTGTTACCACTGTCTACCAGTCTCACCTCTTCTCCAGTTGAATCCGATTATACTGTGGTATTCTTCGCAGCGGGCGGTCGCCACGCTCCCAACTGGAACTGGGTCTGGAAAGCATACCGCAGCTTGAATAGGAAATATCGGAAGAACTTGAAACGGCTGGTCAGTGGACACTTGACTTACTCAAGGCGCATAGCAACTGAACGTTGAGCGCAGTATATTGTACACTCCTCTTTTTTCTCGAAAAGTAGGTGAAATCATTCCTTTGGTTGAGCTCTTCTTTTACGTTCCGTAGTGCTTTTCTCGCTGGCAGGTGCTATCATCAGGTCTTTAGTTTCTGCTGTCCTGGTTTCTCATTGAGCTGAGCGTGTTGCCCAGCCCAAAATTCTTTCGCAAAATAGGATATGTCGACACTCTGTCAGACCTTGCACACCAAGTTCCATTGACTCAAATCGACATTCCACCTGCGGTGTATCAGTAAGTAGTACACTTTAGCATGCCTAATACTTCTGCTAACACATCTACAGAGAGAATTCGAAGCATGAGCAACAAATTGTATTACCGACTCCTACTCGCTCCAGTGTTTTTGGTGTACCCCTAGAAGAACTCATGGGTCATGACGGCGAGAAGGGTGGCATTCCGCGTGTTTTAAAAGATACTATCCAGGAGATTCTGAGCTCTGGTAGGTGTGGAGAACGACCGACAATGCTGCCTGAACTCATGAAACACACGTAGGACTGGATGAGGAAGGGCTTTTCAGACGTTCACCTAACTCCGTGTTGCTCAAACAGGTTCAACAGGCCTACGACAGAGGTATTTTTCAACTTTTACTCTAGATTGCATGTGTAACATTTGAATAGGTCAAGTCGTTTCCCTCCGAAGCTTCAACGACCCTCATCTTCCAGCTGTGCTATTAAAGAAGTATCTGCGCGACCTTCCTGACCCTCCGTTCCCAGAATCTCTGTATCCTCATATACGCCGATGTCCAACGCCAACGAATGACCCAGGAGACATCGCTGCTGCAACATATATTCGCGACATACTTCTACCACAGCTTCTGCCATGCATGTACATCTTGCTAAGTAACATATTCCGTGAGCCATGCACTTGTGATATCCCAGACGATGTGCACTTAACACCGATTATAGACTTAATGCATGAAGTGTCTCTGCGGTCAAATGTAAATCGCATGGACGCACACAATCTGGCTATTGTCCTTTGTCCCAACCTAGTCAAGAGTTCGGATCCCATGCAAGATGTACTCGTATGTGCTATACCAAGCGGGACCTCGATGTCCAGTACACCCCCCACCACTGTAACGCCCACGGAGGCGGAACCAACACCGTCCACCGGCTCTTTTGGCGGTACCACTCTGGGTTCTATCGTCAAGCTCTGTATACAGCGATATTATGAAATATTTGACGAGGTCCCTGACCGCTCGGAGGCCGGTCCCCCGTTCACTGGAAGGTCACCATCTCCACCATCATCGGAGGCTTCATGCAGCTCATTGCCCCAGCAGGCACGACGTCTGAGTTTACGGAGTGATGAAGAAGATATTGACGATGCGGTGTTGGTCATGCCGATTGGGCCTAGTGTAACTTTCGCGGGCGCGGATTCGACTGGCGTTTGGAGTGGTGGCGGCGGCAGTGCAGATACAAAGATCCTCCCATACCGGCCGCGGCAGCGGCAGCTTCCTAGAAGTGCTGATGTCAACGGGAGCAGTGTACGCTCAGTCAATGACGATAGTCACAATGGTGCAGGGTATCGAAGTAGAGCACGTTCGACAATTAGCATAGAGCGTGCGGGGAACGGGCTAGGTTCTGGGAGGGGTTCCATATCGATTAGTCGTGGGTCCCTTCGCAAGGCTAGTGGTTCTGGGGTGGAGGCAATGGGGATCACTGCTGACGGATTTTTCACTCCGCCGAGCGCCGGATCGCCGGTGCCCTCACCGCCTTCTAGTCCAAGAAAACGTCGAGCGTGGGTATAGAGACGAGTGTTAGGGTGGTTTTCAGAGGTTCGCTACGTCTCGCTGATCTTGTCGTGATTCATTGTTTATTGACCAGTCCACGGCACTTGAGCCGGAAGACATATTCGTTCTCGTATCTAACGCATACCCTATGCTCCCTGTATGTATATATATACATGTACTTATTATGATGATGATGGATTCTCTCGTATCAGAGCATTCGTCCTCTCAATCATACTTATATCCCGTCGTTTTGGTACGAGTCTAGACACGAATTATCCAAACTTACATCAATTACTGTGTTCGATCCTCTCAACGAAGCTCAGGCTGTCTCGAGTCCTTCCTTTAAGCTGCTTTGTGCTTTGTAGTAATTACTTGAATTACCTTGGTTGTAAGGTTGCTTTGTTGCTTACATAAGTGGATCACTGCTGGTGACAAATTCTGAGTCTGCCAGCTTCAAGCATTCTTGCTTGTGCGGGCCATTAACAGTTATTCGCTGCTGCTGTAAACCATGGTCGAGTTTTCTCTCAACTGCTGGGTTATTGACACCTTTGCTTTGTTGTCAGACCTCAGACCTCACTCCCGCCACCACCGCACTCCGAGTCCCAAGTGGCTTATCACATGTGGGTACATCGTCGCAAGTGTAATCCAGACAGACAGGGATATCATCGCAATGTATTGCTGGCCATGGCGGTCAAGTTGCTGGAAGTCTTACCACCGACTGCAATGATGGTAACTCTGATTCGAACTCGAGCATACAAGGCTCCTGGAACAAGTTCCTCGACAAGATATGTTTTCCTTGTGGGCACTACTACGAGGATAATGCTTAAGGCCACAATGCACCTTAGATTTTTGTGCGGGCTTTTCTTCAGTTTATGTTGTCAAGTCTGGCGTTTTTTATTACTTCCGCTCGCTTTCCAACTCATTACATTCCCGCATGCTCAGCTTTCTGTACTATCAAGGTACCATCTATTCGGATCTACTATGCTTGACTGTATCCGTCCTCTCTACGTCGTTCAAATAGGTTGTGGATCATAGTATGACTTCAAAGCTTGGATGTCAATCATGCAACCTTCAGACTCATCCACATATGTCCTTCCTCATTTGGGGTTATACTTGTCAGGTCCGAGAAGCCCGCCTTTTGATAAAGGGCGCGGCCGCTCGCATTGCGATCCAAGACCTGTAACAAGACCATCTTATCTCTCCTCCCCTCCGTATTATTTTTTGGGTCCATGTTCGTCCGTGCCCATTCTAGGCCTTCTCGCACTAAACGCGTTCCTAGACCCCTTCCTCTGTGCTCCGGGTGCACCCACATTCCGACTACCATGTACATATCCCAGTCGGCCCCTACCCCCGCCCTCTCGAGTGGCTCCAACGTGGCGGTAATCAGGCCAGAAGGCCCAAGTATCGTGACCATTCCGACCCATGTTTCGCCGTTATTCTCCTCCTTGTCCTTCACGGTCGCGATGAATGTGCGCCTAAACGGTGACGTGAGCCGTTTCATCCACATTTCTGGCGTGAACGTTATCTCGCATTCGTATGTGGAGCAGAATAAAGAAGGGTCGACTTTGAGTGATGTCAGGCGGAGTACTCTGAATTTTTCGAGGCTTCCCGGTTCGGTGGCTGGAAAAACTTTGTAATGCATGGCTGTAAAACGATTACTTCAAGAATCAACAACAATGGCACGTATTTATGTAAGGTGAATGTCTGAGTCAACATAAATCATTCATATCCGAGTCAGAGGGCGCATCAGGAAATGTGCACATTACTTAAGCTTGCCTTAAACAAACTTAACCACACTTATCAAGACTTTAAAGGGGATGTACTTTGCCAGAATTTCAAACTTAACATATTAAAGAAAAAATTATTCAGCCACACTAATATACAGGTTTTGTTATAGTCTACACTAAAAAAATAACTGATATATCAAGTAAATGATGTGTGAGAGAACAAACAAATGTGGCTAAGCTGATTACATAAGCAGCATGCACTTTTCCTGATGAGGAAGCTTGGAGTGTTATTGATATTATCCGCCCATGCACTGTTGATGCTGTGTCGATGTTCTATCTAGTCGCCTAGATAACTCCCAATCATCTGTTAGATTACCGGTTCTATATACACAGGTTGGGCGGTGATCAAGTTGCATCGTTCGTGTCCGAGCTCCGCACCTGTTTGATAACCGAACGGAATCTTGACCTATTACCTCTCCCAATCATATGACTTCTAGAGCAGCCTTCACGAGCAAGGTGTGTGAGTTCTGGAACTCCCGCACAAGGACAGTGTTCTACATCGGTAGCCAATCCGCCGTGACGTTTAAGTATCATCTGACCGATGAGTGCCCTATGAATGCGACGAGACAGTCTGGACTTGCGTAATATTTATATTCCAACTTCCACTTACTGTGTAGTGTGCACTGTGAATGGTATAGAGAAAAAAAGTGCGTGCATTCTGTACTATAAGTGCCAAGGTATTGCGTGAATTGAGTGTGTATGGTGCCCAATCAGCAATATCACGAGGTTGAATATCCTCAGGGTAAATTAGAAGTATGGTGGACATGCCCCACACGCAAAACTGCGCCTCTCAAGTTCCTGCACATTCAACCACACCATCATATCCATCTCGCATACGCTCACTCGTCCAGGTTCCAGAGGGTTTACTAGATGGAATATAGCTTTTCCTCTGGTGGGGGAGAAAGACGTCAAGAGTCAACAGGATATGGCCCTGGGAGTGAAAATTAAAATTAAAACAAGGTGCAGTAAGCTTTGAAAGTGCACGGCGACTATGTTGACAGGTGAAGGTTCCCGCGTCTGCCTTTTCTGAGACACGGTTCACCATACTAGCAAGGCTCGAATCGGGTGAAGAGGGTACACCCAAATGAGAAAAAGGTTATACGAACTCACAATGCAACGATTGGCGCTGCCTCGTGGAACCCATTCCTGCCCATCCTGCTAACGTGATACCAAGTGTGAGAGCAGCAGACCAACCGGTGAGCGGTGTTTGACAGTTTCCCCTAATAGCCAGATTAATACAACATTAGTAGACGCCTCACCGTAACGACTTATAACTTCTGACCTCTCTGCATTAATGTCTGAGGAAATTTCACACCCAGAGGAAACCAAAAGACTAACCACAAAGGACCCATTTGAAGGCCGTGGAGGGGGAAAGTATATGTGCCCTAGCGCTTTCACCAGACGGAAAGGCAATTGCGTGCGGGAAAGAGAATGGAAGCGTACAGCGGTGGGACGCGCACGGGGGTATGATCGAAGACATTTGGATGGGTCACAGCAGCTGCGTGCGGTCACTCTCGTGGTCTCCCAACGGAGGCTATATTGCCAGCGGGTCCAATGATGGAACAATCCTCATTCGAAACGCAGAAAGCGGAGAAGTCGAGGTGGGTCCGATCGAGGCGAAGCAGGGTGGAGTATGCATAATGTAGTGTTGCATATTTTGGCATTCTATCACGAAACGAGGTACGAGCGTGGGGCTTAGAATAAGGACTTTGCGTCAACGGTAGGTCGGCACGTGACCTCTCTTGTCTCCGTACCACACCGTGCTCGCGCCTCACTTCAGCAGGCTCCAGCCCGCCTGCTGCCTTCTGCCTTTTGTTTTCCCCACCCACCACTCCCTACCCTTCGTTGTCTCTCAGTTCCTTGCAGCCTACATTATACCTTACTAGCACTAGTTAAATTTCTTCTTTATTGGGCCCGGATTGCTGGTACCTACTTGCTGAGTCTATGGCTGCGAGATTGCCCACCCGCCCTCGCAGCTCACCTTGGCTC